>VWZO01022460.1:91451-120742 GCA_013396975.1 Bucco capensis | reverse complement strand
CTGGAATTCTGTGAAGGGAAAATCCAGGATTGCTGGCCATCAGCTGCCTCCAAGGCCAGGCTGGACCCAGCCCTGTAAGCTCAAGGGTTGGCATGGAGCCACCTAAAAATGGGGTCAGCAGCTCCAGGCGCCTGCGCATGTGGTGGTGAACTTGCTCTGAGGCCATGGGTGCTTGGTCCCTCCAGAAGCACCCTCCCAGCATGGCTTTCCCTCCTCTGTCATGCTTCCCTTCCCATCTCCCTGCTACAATGGGATGCTTTGTTCTGTCAGAGCAAGGGAAGGTCTGGCTGTGTCCTGTGGGAGCTGAGAGCTGTTCCTGCCTTCTGAGGGTCTCCTCCTGCTGTGCCATGCTGGGTGAGACATCCTTCATCCCAGTATCCCACTGGAAAATGTGGCTAGGAAAAGGCAAGGTAATAAAAGAGCTCTCCGGCCTCCAATAATTAACCAAAAAAAGCTACAAAATCTTTGGGGAAAAGGAAGCATTTAGGAAAAGACACCAGAAGAAAATCCAGCTGGACATATCCCCACATTGTACTAGACATACATCAACCAGAAGGGTCAAGAAAATCAGAGCACCCTAGCTACCACTTCATGGGGACCACTGTCTTTATGAACCCAGAATAAAATGCTTATGTCTACATGCTCACAGGAATCCATGACACAAACAGAATTCACACTTTCTCCACTCATCACAAAGTTTAGCCAGCTAAATGCTGTCATTCTGCACATGTCCTCAACTTACTGTGGAGATCTTTCACTTTCTCCTTGACCTAAAGAGGTTTGGCACACCAACAGTGACACTTCTTCATGGAGTTGCACTGGTCCTCTCCAGTAAGCAATACATTACTCCTCTCCTTACTAGCCCTTTCAACAGGATAAAATAAGTAGTTTTCTCTCCAGGTGAGCTAAAAACAAATAAAAATTTCATTTAGGAGCTTATTAATTACTTTTTATTAATGAACTCTTACAACATNAAGGAGCCTGGATGGTGGAATAGAAGGGAGAAACAGAGAAAAAGGGAGTTGGATTTCTCTCTTTCTCACTCTACCTTAAATTCCTCTACTTCTCTATCACTCAGCATCCCAAAACTATCAGGAGAAGGAAAACATTGTTTTAGAACTCCAAATTGACTGGAATACTTGTCTGAGTGAATTCTCAGAAGTGCCTTTTGGAATTGCCACATTCTAGAGCCTTTCTGTCTTGTACTGTACTGTTTGGGTCCTTCCAGGCCAATCCCTTCCCAAGTGGAGGGAACACAGGGGAAGTTTGTGCTGCTTGCACATGGATAGCATCTTCCTGATTCCTTGTGTCAGTTCAAGAGATAAGCAGCTCATTTGGTAGAGTCCAGGCTACTAAAAAGAAGCATAACATGTAAATAATGAAGCACTGGTGGTCTTTTCTGTAGGAATGAGTCCAACTTGATAACTCTTGGGCTAATCTTAGCTCATCTCCATTTAGAAATGCAATGTCATTTGAAGGTACATGCTTGGTAGGCAGGAGTTTGTACTTGGAGCTGGGAGGTGTGTTTTTCACATTATAGTGTCCTGAAGGACACAACTTGACCAGCTCTTGTGCTCTCTTCCAGGGGAATCTCCTTCTTCCTTCCAAACAGCTGGAAGAGGCTGCCCAGGGCAGTGCTGGATTCCCCATCCCTGGAGGGATTGAAAAGCCATGGAGATGTGGTGCTGAGGGACATGGCTTAGTGCTGGACTTGGCAGTGTTGTGTTAACACTTTAACTTGATGATCTTAAAAGTCTTTTCCAACCAAAATGATTCCATGATGGAAGGTCTGTCTATTTTTTTTTCCCCTCTCTTTCTTTCTTTTGGAATGCCCTGATGCCTTCTGCACAGCGCATTAGACAATGACCTCTCCCCAAAAGCCTGCTCTTGTGAAATCTCGGCCTTTTTTTTTATCAGTATGATCATTTATTCGCTTTAAAGATTAACCTTTCCTCCGAGAGCACGGTTTCCCCTTAGGCCCTCCCTGCCGCCAGGGGGCGCTGCTGCCGCGGCAGCGCTCTCGCTCCCCGCCCCTCCCCTGCCCCGCGGCCTCTTCCCGCCGGGCGGAGGCTGCGTTCCCATCAGTCAGCGCGGTTCGCGCGTTGCTGTTGCGCTCTTTCTGCCTCCTCCTCCCTCTCCTCTCAACCTCCTGCCCCGGATCCCTCTAGCCCTGCTGCGCGTCCATGAGGGCGCGGAGCAAGGGCCGCAGCGCTTGAAGGGGCTGTTGTCGGCCAGGCCCGGCCGTGCCCCTGCGAAGCGTGGTGGTGGGCGGAGCAGCGCCGGGTATGCGGGCGGTGGGAGCGGGCCGGGAGGTGGGATGCTGTCGCGGAAGAAGACCCGCACGGAGCTCTCCAAGCCGGGCGAGGTGCAGGGCAAGTACGTGAAGAAGGAAACCAGCCCTTTGCTGCGCAGTGAGTGTCCGCGACGGGCTCGGCGGGATGGGATGAGGCGGGGGACGCACACAAACACGAGGCTTCCGGGGAGAAAGGGGAGCGCATCCTTTGTGTGCTCTAGCTGGTGAGGCCTCGAATCCTGGGTTCAGTTGTGGGGTCCCCTCATTCCCAGAAGGACATTGAGGTGATGGAACTGTGTCCAGCTGTGGGCCCCTCAGCTCCACAAGGCTAGGGAGCTGCTGGAGAGAGTCCAGCCCAGGGCCAGCAAGATCCTGAAAGGAGTGGAGCATGTGCCCTAGGAGGACAGGCTGAGAGAGCTGGGTCTCTGCAGCCTGGACAAGAGGAGACCTCATGAATGTTTATAAATAAGGGTGAGTGTCGGGAGAGAGCCAGGCTCTGCTCCATGGCATCCAATGGTAGGACAAGAGGCAATGGGAGCAAGTTGGAGCACAGGAGGTTTAGTTTTAAGCTGAGGAGAAACTTGTTTGCAGTTCAGGTGCCAGAGCACTGGCCCAGGCTGCCCAGGAGCCTGTGGAGTCTCCTTGTCTGGAGCCATTGCAGAGCTGCCTGGACACATTGCTGTGTGAGCTGGTCTAGGTGATGCTGCTCTGGCAGGGGGGTTGCACTAGATGAGCTTTCTAGGGCCCTTCCCACCCCTAACATTCTGTGATTCTGTAATGCGTCCAAAGAAAGGCAGCGAAAATGGTGAAAAGTCTGGAGCACAAGTGTTGTGAGGAGTAGCTGAGGGAACTGAAGTCGTTTAGCATGGAGAAGGCTCAGTGGAGACCTCTGTACAACTCCCTGCAAGGAGGTTGGAGCGAGGGGAGGTTGGACTAAGTAACGGTAGAACAAGAAGAAATGGCCTCAAGTTGCACTAGGGGAGGTTTAGGTTGGATATTAGGAATAGTTTCTTCCCTGAAAGGGTTGTTAAGCCCTGGCCCAGTCTGCCTAGGGCAGTGGTGGAGTCACCATCCCTGGAAGGGTTTAAAAGCCATGGAGATGTGCTGCTGAGGGACATGGCTTAGTGGTGACTTGGCAGTGTAAGGTTAACGGTTGTACTCAATGCTCTTAGCGGTCTCTTCCAACCGAAATGGTTCTGTGATTATGCAACTGCAGTCCAGCAGGCCCCGGAGGCTCTGCGTGGCTTTTGGGGCTCCTCTTCCTGAGGAGAGGGGCAGGAATCTCTTGTGAGACCCAGGAGCTGGCAGAGGGAGGTTAAACCTGGAAGGGAGGCTGAATTTCAAAGGGAGCTTTATGCATAGCATACCACCAGATGCTCAAAATAAGCAAACTTCTTGTTTTTATTTTCTCAGCTACTGTTACTGAGTGTTCAACAGGTAGAGAGGTTAAGGTAGTCTCCAAACATGGAAGAGATCATCTCTGTTTTTCCAGAAGTCAGTGGTTGTTTTCTCCATCTAGGCAGTGTGCACTGCCAAAAGGTGTGTGCTTTGAAAATGAGATAACTGTACCAGACAGTTGCCTCAAATCCCTGGGGAAGCAAGTTCTCTAGTTCTTAAACCATGAATCAACTTGATGAGGTCACCACTGTGTACCTTGGGTGCACTGATCTGTGTGTGGTTAACCTGACATGAGTGCCAGGATCTTGTTTTCACTAGGACTGTGCAAAACACTAGTAAAATACACCTAGAAAGTGCTCTTAGAGGTTTCTTTTTACTAAACTTTGAAAACAACCTGAGACTGAAATGTATTATGCTATAATTGCAGGATTAGCTTGGAGATCCCAGCTAGCAACAACTGGTTTGCTGGCAGGGGCAGACACTCAGCTTTTCTGGGCATATTTGCTACATGAACAGCTGTTTCTCCAGTCAACAAGCAAAATCATTTAGTATTCTGATTTCATTGATCTAGTCTTTAAAAAGGAAAACTCCCAACCCCACGAAGTTTGTGTCTCATTAAGCTGTAGATGTGTCTAAGGGTTTAAAAACACCTTTTAGATGTTCTGTTCGCTATGATGTTATGACTAGCTGTTATATGACAGCTTTGTGATGATTATCAATTTACTGATGACACCTTCTGGGCTGCACTGAGCTGTAAGAGTTTATAAATAGAAAGTATTTAATAAGCTCCTAAATGAAAGCCTTAGTTTTTCTTTGCTCACCTGGAGAGAAAACTACTTATTCTATCCTGTTGAAAGGGCTAGTAAGGAGAGGAGTAATGTATTGCTTACTGGAGAGGACCAGTGCAACTCCATGAAGAAGTGTCACTGTTGGTGTGCCAAACCTCTTTAGGTCAAGGAGAAAGTGAAAGATCTCCACAGTAAGTTGAGGACATGTGCAGAATGACAGCATTTAGCTGGCTAAACTTTGTGATGAGTGGAGAAAGTGTGAATTCTGTTTGTGTCATGGATTCCTGTGAGCATGTAGACATAAGCATTTTATTCTGGGTTCATAGAGACAGTGGTCCCCATGAAGTGGTAGGTAGGGTGCTTGGATTTTCTTGACCCTTCTGGTTGATGTATGCCCAGTACAATGTGGGGTGTGTTTTTTGAGGGGATTATGTGTGGTTTTGATACGATTTGGGTTTGTTTTGTTTCCTGTGGGTGGTTACACGAGCAAAACTGCACTCTTTGGGTGATGGTTTGTTGCTGGTGGAGGGTGTGCTGGTTTCTGTTGCACCAGTACAAACTGCTGCACTGCAATTACACTTCCATGTGCATTCCAGTACCTAAAAGGAACTTCCAAGAAGGCTGCAGAGGGCCTGTTTGCAAAGGCCTGGAGCGAAAGGACATGGGGCAATGGTTTTAAATGGGAGAAGAGGAGATTTCAACTGGACATTAGAAAGAAGTTCCTCCCCATGAGGGTGGTGGAACACTGGCCCACGTTGCCCAGGGAGGTGGTTGAGTTCCCATCCCTGGAGGCATTGCAGGTGAGGCTTGCCAGGGCTCTGGGCAAGCTGCTCTAGTTGGGGATGTCCCTGCCCACTGCAGGGGGGTTGGACTAGATGAGCTCCAGAGGTCCTATCCAACCCAAACCATTCTAGGATTAGAGCTGCTCCCAGTTGAATTCCCTTGGTGTAAATCAGCACTGTGGCTTTATGTGTAAGCACAACCAAAGCTCCTCCTTCTGTTTCATGCTCTCTCTCAGATCTGATGCCTTCATTCATTCGTCATGGTCCAACCATTCCAAGAAGAACTGACATCTGTCCTCCTGACTCCTCTTCTCCCGCATATGCTCCTGGTGGAGATGGCATCGTGTCCCGAAACCAGAGTTTCCTTCGCGCTGCGGTGCAGAGGCCACCGCACGAAGTCATGAGGAGGGAGAGCAACAGACTGTCTGCCCCTTCCTATCTTGCAAGGAGTTTAGCTGATGTGCCAAGAGAGTATGGCTCTTCCTCCCAGTCCTTTCTGACAGAAGCTACTTCTGGGGTGGAAAATGGAGATGCTGCTGCCCGTTGCTGTTATTATTATGATCACTTTTACGATGCCCAGAGGAGACGTCAGCTCAACGATCGCCTACAGCAGGAGGACTACAGGTATTATGAGCACAACAGTGAGCTCTTCCAGAGGATGGCCCAGAATCATGGGAGGCACACTTCAGGTAAGGCTTGATTTATTGCTGGGGGGTTAGGCTTTGATTAGATTTTAGGTGCAGAGGTAGATCTCCTTCTCTGGAGACATTCCAGAGCTGCCTGGACGCATTCCTGTGATCCTGCTCTGGCAGGGGGGTTGGACTAGATGATCTTTCTAGGGCCCTTCCAACCCCTAACATTCTAGGATTCTGTGATCTGGATGATCTTGTTAGGCTGTGTGGGACAGAGCTGCTTTTTATTGACATTTCTGTGATCTGGGTGCACTGTGCTCCCTTTTCTTAAAATTAAGTATTTGATCACATCTGTATCCAGAAAGGAAAAATGTACTTAAACTAGGATTTATTTACTAAGTAAATGGGGTAAGGTCAAGCAAGTTGTTTTATTATGGAATGCCAAGGACATATGAAGCTTCTCATGACCAGGTTGATTGAGTTACAGAATCACCAAGGTTGGAAGAGACCTCGAAGATCATCGAGTCCAACCATACCTATCACTAACCACTAAACCATGACCCTAATTAGAGCTAAGTTGCTAGCTAGCAAGGACTTTTTTTCACTAGGAGACATCTACTGATACAGAGAGTAACCAACAACTCCAAATGATGTCATTCCCATTTTATTTTATTATTGCATTTTAACTCTCATTGTGTTATTATTTCATTTCATTGTGTTAATTTGACCTCAGTAATTAAATGATTCATTATAACTAGTCAAAGGGAGGACTGACTCCTTTGTGTAATTAGCAGATTGGCATATTTAATGCTGAAATTCCTAGTCCTTGACTCTTCTTTTTCTCTTGGTTTGTAATATTGTTTGTAAACATGCCTCTCTTCCCCTCAGCCTTTGTTTTCTAAAGGGAGAGCAGCATAAGAAAGAAGAATCCATTAAATATGTTGTTAGTTCCTCATGACTTATAATCTGTAGCAAATATTTTCCTAGAAATGAAGTCTTTAGTCCAGAAAATTCTATCTGCTAGGATAGTGCTGTCAGTTGGAAATAGTAAGGTTTAAGACTTAAATCCTTGTTTATTTTGCTAAATGCTAACACACCTGAGCTCCCTAGGCTTTGCATGGCAGCCCTCCCATCTCTGGCAGTTGTTCAGCTACTGCTGCTGTTTGCTCTTTGTCATTCATTCTTACATTTAGTAGTTTGAACAAATTCTCCACATATTCTGTAAGGGGTGAGTATTCAACCTCATTTTTAAGGAGAGAAAAAAATAAGCCTTTTGTCTCTAAAGTGTTTCCCTTTTCCTCTGTTGTTTCTTTCATCTCAGCACAGAATATGAACTCTTCAATTCCTCTTTCAGTTTCACTGCAGTGAGAACATTGACTACATCCTTAACTTTCCTACATCTTTTCAAGAATAGCTGTTACTTTTTCTCAGTGAAAGAATTCTTGGGCTAAAAGTAAGAAAACCTTAGTTTTTCTTACCTCTTTCATCTCACCATTAAGCTTTTTATTTGTAACATCCCTTGTCTCCAAACCTTCAGTGTTTTCAGGAAGCTCCACTAATCTTTCTGTAATGTCTAGTACCTTTTTTCCTGCCTTTCCAGGCAAAGCTTTTACTTCAATTGGCTTTTCCTTACACATCTCCATTGTCACTTCTAAATGTTTCACCTAAGCAAATTCTTCATCAAGCTGCTGACAAAATGCCTGCAGTTTCCATGTATGAATTTATTAGCTTAAATCTGTAAATATTGCCTTGTGCCTTTGTCCTCCTCTCCCACCTTCCCTCAGTTGTTCCTGGTATGGTTTGGGTTGCTTGCTACAGAAATGTTGCCTGATGAACACAACAAGGTGCACTTGTTTCATTCAGTGTTGGTTACCACTGAGATGACTTTTGGGAAGCAGTGGTCTGGAAGGGAAGAGTTAGAGGTGTGTGTGTGTGGATTTTAGCTCTCATTCAAAGATTTCTCCTCTTTCTAGTTTGGAGAGAAGTTGAAAGCATTCTCCTTGAGATCTTTGTATTTAAACAATCCCATGATTTTTCAGCAGTTGTTGACAGCATTGATGTGTTCCTTTTGTAGCCATTTCTCCTTGAAGTCCTCTTTTCCCTCTCACTATGCTTTAGTTCTATCATGTCCTCCTCCTCTTAGTTTCATTACATTGCCTTTTAACTCATCTAGTCCTGCTCCAGAATGTCTTCAGGTGAGAGATTTGTGTCTGTGGCATTTCTTGAATGGTTTTTTGTCTTTAGTGTCCATTTCAAACTTAATTCTAAGAGCCCTTACCTGTCTTTCCTCGACATCTCTTTCCTCTCTTCTAGGTTAAAGGTTTGGGGAGGTCTGTGGTTGAAGTTATATCTACAAGTATAAATTGGAACTAACTTGTAACCAAGACCTCAAAGAGTTATTTGTACCTCTTGGAGAGGTAAGCTGATAAATTCTTCTGTCTCTATGACAATTGCTGAGCTTAAAATCACAGTGTAAAGGGACTTTTTCTGATGGTGGACTGTAAGCAGTTGAGTGTGGTGGCAGAGGAGAATGATGAGGAATCCTGTGAGGAGGAGTAGGTTCATCTCATGTGCTCAGGAAGCAGCTTCAGGTACTTTGGAATGGGTTGGGAGGACCTTAAATATTACAAGCTGGGCTTCATACTTAATATAATCTGTGTGTCTTTATTTTCCTGTTATTACTTGAAAACTCTTGAGAGCTAAAACATCAAAGATTTGCTTTTTAGGTATGTACACTCCCCTCCTTTTTAAACAAATAGCAATTCCTGCCCTTTTCTTCCTCTGTGCTGATTTTGCAGGAATCTCTTTTGTGGCATAGTTTTCAAAGCTGTCAAAGTACTTCTGTCTTTTCCAGTTTGTCAGTTTAGGCTTCCTTGGAACACTTGATTCCCTCAGACAAATAAGATACTTGAGCTCAGGAAGCACCTTAAGATGCTTTGGAATGGGTTGGGAAAACCTGGAACCTAAAGACCTAGCTAAACAAGATAGTTACTGGAACTTTTTTTGCTGTTTTATTATTAAAATGATACAATTCCTTCATCTGTTTTTCCTGTTCTTCATCCTGGTTTGAGGAGGGGAAGGGAGAGGATTTTGGCATCCTGGAAAAAGGCTCTCAAGACAATTAACCTAATTAAAGACAAATCTGAAAGCCTTTTCTTCTTCAGCACTTGGAAATGTGGTTGAAGTTAGTTATGGGGAGTTCATGGGCTCTGAAATTTCTCTGTCTACATCAGCATCATATCTAATAACCAAAAGGAGAGTTTCTCATCAGTGTTTTTGCTCTTTTCTCTTATGCTGGACTGTTGAGATGATGTGATTTTTCTTCTGTGCTTTCTCCCAGGCAGACTGGTGACCTGGTGGAAACCTTTCCTCCTAAGAACTTGGCCTTTTTTCCAGGCAATTTTCCTTTACAATAAAACCCCTTCATTGGGCTCTGAAAGCATTAATACATATCACTTACAGGGTTGGGTTTTTTTGTTCCATACTAATGGAACAAACCAAACAGAGCTTCCTTGATTGAAGAAGACACTACATATTTTCCACGTTTGTGATGTTAGTAGCTTAAGAAACATTTTTAAGAGGAGAATACTAAATGAAGGAACTCTCTGCACAGATATGACTTGGTTTGACAGGCATGGAAGGAGAGGCACTCAGCAACTGGCAGCTTCCAGTCTGAATTAAAAGGGGTTTTGAAGTGTTCTGGATGTCTTTCCCTGAGCCTGGAGCTGAGGCTAAGCTGTCTTGAAGGCTCTGTAGTACCTTCAAATGGAGATTTGGAGGGGCCTATGAGAAATATTTTAACAGGGCCTGTTGTGACAGGACAAGGGGTGATGGCTTTAAATTAAAAGAGGGAGATTTAGACTAGAGAGAAGGAAGAAATTGTTGATGCTGAGGGTGTTGAGAGCCTGGCCCAGATTGCTCAGAGAGGTGGGAGATGTCCCATTCATCCCTGGAACCATTCCAGGTCAGATTGGTTGGAGCTGGGAGTAACCTGCTCTAGCTGCAGATGTCCCTGCTGAGTGCAGGGAGGTTGGACTAGATGACCTTGACAGGTCCCTTCCAACCCAAACCATGCTGTGATTCTATGTACTGGCTGCTGGAATTATGCTAGAATTGAAGTGGAAGGGAGTGTAACAAAGATACAGACTGGTGAAGGTTTTAACAGTAAGCAGGACAATGTTTATGCCTTTGTGAAAGTTCTTTCCCCCAGTGAAGTTTGTGAGCTCAGATCTCCTGGTAATGTTGATCTAACAGTCACTGTTGTTGATCCATATGTGAAATTACAACAGAGGGACCCAGTTAATTTGGGAAAAGATGGAATTTGTTTATCCCAAGTGCAGCATGTTCAAGAAGCTTAAATGTTTGTATTTTTGCCACTGGAATGAAAACAAAACCCATGACATAACTCTGGCTAGAGTCTGAAATAGTTTCCCTGCCCGAGTACTGCTAAAGGTCAGGAAGCCTCCAGGATGTTTCTTTTTCATTGGAAGTAGAGGTCTAGGTTGCTAGATGCTGATGAGAGATGGGAGCTGGGACATGAACACGGCCCTCAGCTTCCCTTTAGAAAGCAAACAAATAGCTGAGTGCTTATTCAGTTGCTTTGGAGCCTTCCCATTACTTTATTGTTGCTGACTGCATTGTTACAGGTCCCTGCTGGAAAGCAGCTCTGCAGAGAAGGAGCTGGGAGTGCTGGGGGACAACTGCACCAGGAGCCAGCGATGTGCCCTCCTGGCCAAGAAGGCCAATGGACTCCTGGGGTGCATGAAGAAGAGTGTGAGTCCAGGGAGGTGATGATCTCTACCTCTACTCTGGCCTAGTGAGGCCACAGCTGGAGTGTTGGGTCCAGTTGTGAGCTCCCCGATTGAAGAGAGACAAGGAACTGCTGCAGAGAGTCCAGCAGAGGCTNTTGTTGTGAGGGTGCAGAGCCCTGGCCCAGGCTGCCCAGAGAGCTTGGGGAGTCTCCTGGTGTGCAGAGATTGCCAAGGCCCCTGGAGGGGATGCTGGGCAAGCTGCTGGGGCTGAGCCTGCTGGAGCAGAGGGGTTGGACTAGATGATCTCCAGAGGTCCCTTCCAACCCCAACTTTGCTGAGATTCTGTGATTCCTTAGTCATGAGCGTAGTGCTTGTTCTGGAGTTACTTTCTGACTTACAAAAAGGTGGAAAAAATTACTTCCATACCCCTTCAGGCTATGGGAAACAGTAACATACAAACTGTGGTGATGAACCCTGTGATTGAATAGATGCATTTGATTGTGGGATAAAAAGAGAATTACTATTTCTTTAAAGCCAGGGAGTCTTTAACTGTAGAACTTTGGGTAACTGAAGGTAACTATTTAAAAGGATTTAAAAGAGTTGAGTTTGAGCCAGTAGGTAATAGACTTGCAAGGAATGGGAAGAGACCTGCAGAACTCTTGATGATGTCACTTGATTTTTGTGGTTGAGGTTTGGGGTTTTAGTATTCCGTAATTAATTATTATTATGGCTTTTTATTACAACTCCCTTCTTAAGTATCCATAGTATACAGAGGGAGGGATAAGATGGAATTGTTTCTTCAGTCCATCTCTCAGCATCTAGCATGGTAACTTTAATGATGTAAAAACTGTATGTATGTTACAACAAATCATGTGTCTTAACATGCTTGTGACCAGTCTCTGAAGTCAGCTGTTTAGTGCTGAATCCTACATGTGCTGTATCTCTAGGGTAAAGATGGGAACTTAACTACTCCTGCTGTCAGCATTCCCACCACCAATACACCTAACCTAGACTTCAGCTCTCTTGCTGGAGAAGCTCTTCTCCAATAGCAGCCCACATCACCAAGAAAAGCTGGGCATTCCTCTGTTTCATGTGCCTCTTCAGCATCCTGAAGCTTAGCTGCTCACTTTTAGAGAGGTGGAGAAGCAGATGTTCAGCCTGCTAGACAAGGAAACCTTCTAGGATCTGTGGGAGGAAGAAATGAGATCTTGGAATTGTCATCTCTGCTCTGGATTGCATCCAGAAGGCCTGCCTGTCCCATTATAAATAGCTTCATCAAAGAAGCTATGACATCCAGTGTGCACAGGATGAGTCTGTTCAGCAAAGGGCTTGTGCAGGATCCTGTGTGGATCCAGCTTTCCTGTTTCCTCTTGCTGCTGCTGACACTTTCTGGCCAGGGTTGCACACAATTCAGTACAGAATACTGCTGACCTTCCTTGTCCCTCCTCTCTTGCTTTACCTGGTCCTGTTATTGGTCTTGACAGTTAAAGCTTTGTTGGTATTCAGTGATTCCTCTAGATTGTTATAAGTTGTGACTGTGACTAGAAGAAGAAATAGCTCTGGGGTTTTGGTAGAGAAATAGTTATTTTCTGACTGTGACCAGAAGAAATAGCTCTGGGGTTTTGGTAGAGAAATAGTTATTTTCTGACTGTGACCAGAAGAAATAGCTCTGGGGTTTTGGTAAATGAATAGTTTCAGTGCAGCTCTAACAGCATATTAAGAGACCCTGTCCTTTAGGTAAAGCTGTCACATTTGTCACCTTCCATCAGCTCTCTTAGCTCAGCAAACAGAGGCAATATGAACAGCCTCCTCCCTGCTCTGTGTGCCAGTTATGCCTAATTGAAAAACCAAGGCTGCTTTAAGTGTCTCTGAGCAAAGCTGTCTAGTGAATCTGGAGGAGTGCAAAACAAGGGAGACTTAAAT
This sequence comes from Bucco capensis, assembly GCA_013396975.1. Classification (NCBI taxonomy): domain Eukaryota; kingdom Metazoa; phylum Chordata; class Aves; order Piciformes; family Bucconidae; genus Bucco; species Bucco capensis. The sequence goes on along the minus strand of VWZO01022460.1, from coordinate 108,175 downwards.
AGCTATTTTGACTTGATTGCTCTTTTTGTTTTTTGGCTAATATGCCATAAATGCCATGATCAAAGTATTGCTTAGAGTGCCTCACATGGAGGGGGAGGGAAGTTGACTTCATACATCATGTTGGGTTTGGATCTTAACAGTTTAGTTAACAACTGCATGCGTTTTGTGTTTTCTTTTTCTTTTTTAGGCATTGGTAGAGTTGCTGCTACGTCTCTAGGAAACTTAACAAATCATAGTTCAGAAGATTTACCTCTTCCTCCTGGCTGGTCAGTGGACTGGACTATTAGAGGAAGGAAATTCTTTATAGATCATAACACTAACACGACTCACTGGAGCCATCCGCTCGAGCGGGAGGGCCTGCCTCCAGGCTGGGAGAGGGTTGAGTCAGCAGAATTTGGAGTGTATTATGTAGACCACATCAACAAGAGAGCTCAGTATAAACATCCTTGTGCTCCCAGGTAAGGCATCTGCCTTTCACTTCTGTGCTTGTTTCCTTCCTTAATCCAGTTAGGAAAGTGGAACTGGTTTTGTCTCATATAACGTGCCAAAAATGTTAGTTTTAGAAGTAAGCTTTACTGGTTCTTGACCAAGACTTAGGTTTTTGTCTCATCTGTTACTGTCTTGAGTTTAGAAACAGGATATTGTTCCTAACTCCCTCAAACAAAGCAGTTCTTCTCTTCAACTGTCAGTTCACCAGCAAACTTGCTGAGAACAGAGTTGAATTGTACACTGAGAAGAAACTCGAGCTGATGTTCCAGGAGACTGACTGAACAAAACCAGCACATGCCATCTGAAATATGCATTAGGTCTTGTCTAGGGTGAAAATAAGTCTTAATTTCAAGGTTAAATAACACTCATAATTTAAAGGTAAAGTAGAGTTAGGATATACCAAGAAGCAGTTAATTTCTGCTACTCAATCTGAAATAGGAATCAGGTCTTATATAGGATGAAAGTAATATTTATAATTTCAAGGTTAAATAATACTTATAATTGAAAGGTAAAATAAAGTTAGTATATACCAAATAACAGTTAATTTCTGCTCCTCAAATCTATTTTACTGTTCCTCAGGAAGACTTTTTTTTTAACGTGTGGCACAAAAGATAAACATGAGGATGTCCTTTGTTAGAAACGGAATAACTCTTATCTGCTGCCTGGATATATCTGTTCTAACATATGAAATAGTGGATTATTTGGCTGGATCACTACTTGCCTTTTTACTGTTTAAAACCAGATCTCCTTTTTTTGCTCTGCTTTAGTATCCAGGTAGCAGGCACTAGGTGACCAGTTCTGAAGTGAGTTTTACAGTGTGCTGACAGGTTTGTCCTTGCAGCAAAGCACAGAAATAGCCACAGCAAATTGCTGAAGCAACCCTCCCTAGGTAGTTGCATCAGCAGCAGCCCTTGCCTGTGTATTTATGTTAACAATTCCATGCTATCAGGGTGTCTGAGGCACTGCTTGAAGGTCACAGACTTTCTCTGCCTTCCTTTGTGCAGCGTTCCCCGTTATGACCAGCCTCCTCCTGTGACCTACCAACCCCAGCAAGCTGAGAGAAGCCAACCTCTGCTCGTCCCTGCCAACCCCTACCACACTGCTGAGATCCCAGACTGGCTGCAGGTCTATGCCAGAGCTCCTGTAAAGTAAGCTTGGGCTTTGCTTTGGCTTTTTTATTCCCCCACCCCTCCTTTTGCATTTCACACATAACTTAGAAGGCAACCAAATGAATCTTGTTGACTGANGCCCAGGAGGTCTAGTATTAAGCTGAGGAGGAACTTGTTTGCAGTGCAGGTGCCAGAGCACTGGCCCAGGCTGCCCAGGAGCCTGTGGAGTCTCCTTGTCTGGAGCCATTGCAGAGCTGCCTGGACACATTGCTGTGTGAGCTGGTCTAGGTGCTCCTGCTCTGGCAGGGGGGTTGCACTAGATGAGCTTTCTAGGGTCCTGCCAACCCCTGACTACTGTGATTCTCTGAAAGTAGAACTCAAAGTGATATTTCTATAACTGAATAAGAACTCCTGCTGAGAGCACCCCAGGAAGTTGCCAGATATTTGCTTTGTGTTAGGCATTGCTTAAACCCTCACAGCACTTCTTGCAGAATGGTCCCTCAGGAAGTTGAGGCTGTGGTTTGCTTTCAGTGTATTGGGGAGAACAGGACCACGTGCTTGTAAAGTATGTGAAGTATTTGGAGGGTGTTAACTTCCTCATGTTTCTTTTTTGCCTTTTAAAACAGACCTAGAAATCTGCCTTCCCAACTAAGGTTTTAGAATAGAGGCTGCAAACTAGTCAAGCACTTGAATTAGAAGCTAAATGGTAGTAAAAAGTCCTTTTTATCAAAGAAGAAATGCTGCAAGAACAGGGAGTCTCCTCTAAGAAAATATGGGGGTCAGCAAAATGAACCCAATTACATTTGCTAATGTCCACAGCTCTGTAGAAGAGTAACACTAAATATAAAAAGTAATAAAACCCCCACAGCTATGTTTTGAATCATTATAAACTCATGTCTTTTTCCATGAGGAGACTATGGAAAAGCTTCAGTTTGACAGCAGTGAGCAAGCAGGTCACTGTGTAGTTGCAAATCCAGGCTGTGTATGATGCTCAGTGCTTTTCACTGCTGCTTTTAGTAACTATAATTGGAATGGGGTTTATGACTTCTTGTGACTCCTGGGCTTGCCAGCAGCCCATAAAGATTTAAACTGGCCTAAAATCCACTTTTGCTTCAAGTTCCTGTAACCTACAGGAGGATTTGTTTCCTAGAAATACTTCTAGGTTTTGGCTGCAGGTCCATTTCTTTATTTAGGTCTTGGGCATATCCAGTTTTGAATATTTCAGCTTGTGTTGTGTGGGCTCTTGTTGGGCTTTCTTTTGAAACTAATTTAAACCATTTAAAGATTATCAGGAATTTCTTTATATCTGGTAGGCACATTCAAGCTGTTTGAACAGAAGTTACATGGTTCAGAGGAATCAANTAGATGAGCTCCAGAGCTCCCTTCCAACCCAAACCAGTCTAGGATTCTAGGATCTTTAAGGTCCCTTCCAACCTGGGCCATTCTATGAATCTATGAAACTTAAACTGCTCTTCATTACTTTACCATGGCATATCCATCATCATGTTGGTTTTTTATTCCTTTCCAACCAGATATGACCACATCCTGAAGTGGGAACTCTTCCAGCTGGCAGACCTGGACACCTACCAGGGGATGCTGAAGCTCCTGTTCATGAAGGAACTGGAACGGATCGTGAAGCTGTACGAAGCTTACCGGCAAGCGCTCCTCACCGAGCTCGAGCACCGCAAGCAGAGGCAGCAGTGGTATGCCCAGCAGCACAGCAAGAACTTCTAAGCTAACCAATTCCTTTGGATGAGGACACTTCAGAGCTTTAAAAAAAAAAAAAAGGGTTTTTTCCACAGTTTTCAAACTATGAAAAAAAGTGCGTTGTTGTTGTTGTTGGTTGTTGTTGGAAAAGGCAGCTTATTTTTGTTGATGTTGCACCTTTTGGTATTCTCCTCTTGAGGTATTTTTCTACATGTTTATAAAATGACAAATGTTTGTTAATCTCTCTTTTTTTTTTTTTTCCATAGGAGGAGTAGCTTATTATCCTCAACACCAGCATAGAGGTTGACCAGAGGTACAAGTCTGGTATCTTTTTGTTTTCTAGCAGCCAGCTGTATTATTAAGAAGCTGACTTATCTATTTTTGTAAAGGGCAATAGATGCAACTAGATGAAACCTCCTGGATTTAAAAATCCACAGGAATAGTTCTGTGTGTTTGTATCCCAAAAGAGAGAGAGAAAGATCTGCTCTTGGTTTACAGCTTTAACATGGACACTGTTCCTCTCAGGAACACAAAGCAGATTGCCTCAGCTCCACACCACCTCTTTCCTGAAAGTGAAATCCAAGTTGCCTTATTTTTTTACTTTCCTACTTGAGCTATCCTACTGCTTTTCACAGCAGTTACTCACAGGGGGAAAATATTTGTACCTTTCTTAAAGACCAAGATCTCCAAGCAAACTTTCCACAGGTTTTTTGAAATCACAGGAAAAGTGCATTTCATCTGACAGGACCCCAGTCAGATGGAAAGGGAACAGCATTGTCCAACCACCTCTACCACACACCAAATCAGGGAGGTAACAACAATTACTGTTCAAGTTTTTGTCAAGCTTTTGTTTTGTATTAAGAGTTCCTGACTTGGAGAAAATTTTGTAGTTGCCCAGTTTTCCCTCTCCTCATATTTTCATTTGGTTCATTGGTTGTCCTCAACTGTTATTTATGGATTCTTTTTAGTGCAATAAGCATTGTTGCAGACAACAAAAAATAGACATTTCCTGTCAATCCTGTTCATTCAATAAAAATCATTTTGTTTAATGAATGAAGGGGTTGCCCAACTGATTGATTTTTTTTTTTTGGCCTTTTAGAAAGTCAGGTCAAATGTTCTTAGAACCAAAAGACCTGATGGTGGTGAAAACTAGAAGCCTAGGTTCTCTGAAGCTAGCTGCAGATCCAAGGCTCTGAGTGTGGATCAAGTAACCGGGTGAGTACAGAGCTGTGCCCTGGTTCTGATGGGGCCTGCAGCATGGAGAGTGTTCCTGCTGCCTCCATGCTGGGCCAGGACCATCCATCTGCTCAGCTGCAAGCTCCTGGCTTGCAGTGTGTGCCCATTGTCCCTTGGCCTGGCCCTGGGCACCCCTGAGCAGAGTGTGGCCCCAGCCTCTTGCCCCCTGCACCCTTCAGCTCTTGCTCAGCATGGAGCAGCTCCCCTCTGGCTCTGCTCTGCTCCAGCCTCAGCATTGCCAGGGCTCTCAGCTTTTCCTCCTGCCACACATGCTCCAGTGCCCTCAGCATCTCCCTAGCCTCTGCTGGACTCTCTGCAGCAGTTCCTTGTCTCTCTGGAGCTGGGGAGCCCAGAACTGTACCCAGTCCTCCAGCTGTCATCTCCCTAGAGCAGAGTAGAGAGGGAGAAGAACCTCCCTTGACCTGCTGCTCACACTCTTCATGCATCCTAGGAGCCCATTGGCCTTCTTGGCCACATTGCTGGCTCGTGGTGAACTTCACCTCCTCAATCAGTAACTGCTCCATGTGTAACCAACCTCTTAGGAACCAAACAGCCAACTTTTAATAGTTGTGGTGATAAAAGAACTGTGGAACACACTTGGTATGCACTAGAATGGCTATATATGTACAGAAATACAGTGAGACTCTCCAGCACAGACAGCAAGTGATCCTTTGTGCATCAGTTACAAAGAGAAACAGAGATGTTCTGAACAAGATAGTCCACATACCACAGAAGTGCCCTTAGAGTTTCTGAGAGAGCGAGTTAATACATCTTCAATTAAGTTTAGGTCATTAAATAGTTAATTGAAGAAAAACAAAACTTGGTTACATGTGGCAGGATCTGAAAAGAAGTTGGCTCAAGCCAGCTTGGAGTTGCAGGATCACATCGATTACCATGTCTTTTTTTGTTTTCAGTGACTTCCTCACTAATTAAGAAGGGAGCTAATTAGCCAGGAAGCACCCTGCCTGTTGCCAATGGCAAGCACTTTGTCCTTGCAGCAGGACCAATATGTACAGATGAACAGAACGAACAACATGCTGACACCTTCCCCGAGCTGGGACTCGCCCTGGCCTGTGGCAGCAGCTTCTGATGGACAGCAGGAGGGAGGAGAAGCAAGGAGAGATGCTGCTGCCCAGCCCTCTCCTTCCTGCCTTGGTGGGGAGAGCATTGGTGCCTCACAGCTTCTTCGTGTCGGAGGCCGGGGTGGGCTGGGCTCGCTGTGCGGGGAAGGCTTGCTGGTACAAGTGCCGGTGTGTGGCAGCCGCGCTGTAGAGCTTGTACAGAGCCTGCAGGGACACAAGGCAAGGAGGATGCATCACTGCCCCAGCCGTGGAACACTGGGTCCAGTGCTGGGCAGAGTAGGATAGGGAGCTGCTGGAGAGAGTCCAGCCCAGGGCCAGCAAGATCCTGAAAGGAGTGGAGCATGTGCCCTAGGAGGACAGGCTGAGAGAGCTGGGTCTCTTCAGCCTGGACAAGAGGAGACTGAGAGGAGACCTCAGCAATGCTTAGAAATATGGGAAGGGTGAGTGTGAGGAGGAGAGAGCCAGGCTCTGCTCCATGGCATCCAATGGGAGGACAAGAGGCAATGGGAGCAAGCTGGACCACAGGAGGTTTAGCATTAACATGAGGAAAAACTTGTTTGCAGTTCAGGTGCCAGAGCACTGGCCCAGGCTGCCCAGGAGCCTGTGGAGTCTCCTTGTCTGGAGCCATTGCAGAGCTGCCTGGACACATTGCTGTGTGAGCTGGTCTAGGTGCTCCTGCTCTGGCAGGGGGGTTGCACTAGATGAGCTTTCTAGGGCCCTGCCAACCCCTGACATTCTAGGACTCTATGAATGGCATAGGGATGGTTTGTGCTTCTGCATTCAGGCTGCAGCAATAGCTTTAAGCTAACTGGGGTGTGTGGCTTGTTTTGGGCAGTGGCTTCAGGTTGTGGCAAGTGTTGGATGGGAGAAACAGTAAGAGTTGGATCAGTTTTGAGATGTTTTGGTTGTGGAGGAGCACCCTTGAGCTGTGTTAAGTCAAGGAGTGCCTAGGATGTGAGTAAGGGACTCACAGGGATTGGTTAGCTATGGCTTTCATAGAACCATAGACTGGTTTGGGTTGGAAGAGACCTTGAAAGGTCATAGGTCCAATATCCCTGCACTCAGCAGTGACATCTGCAGCTAGAGCAGGTTGTTCACAGCCCTAAACAACCTGACCTGGGATGTTTCCAGGGATGAATGGGACATCTCCCATCTCTCTGGGCAACCTGGCACAGGCTCTCACCACTCTTACGGTGCAAAATTTCTTCCTAACCCCAACTCTCCCAGCCTGGCCTCCCAGCAGAGAGCTTCCAGCCTCCCATCATCTCTGTGTCGTCCTCTGGATGTTCTCCAGCAGCTCTATGTCTGGTCTGTGCTGAGCACTCCAGAGCTGACCCCAGCCCTGCAGCTCAGCTGTGCCCAGAGCAGAGGCACAATCCCCTCCCTGCCCTGCTGGGGATGAGCCCAAAGAGCTTTGTTTTGGGACTGTTTGGGAATGTAGTGAACTGATGGAGGAGAATGCTGCTCCTCTGGTTTCCTTGCTTGAAACTACTCTCTTCCCTCCCTGCCAAACCAGTGTCTGAGCACTGGCTTTCCCTTGGCAGGACTTGTGCCACAGAACTCAGGGGCTGAAAAGTGCTTTTTGTGTTCTAATTTGGTGCTGATGAGGGTTCCCAACCCAGGTTTCCACCACAACCTCCCCTTGGAGCCATTCCCCTGGCAAGGAGTGTGAGAGGGGCTGATGGTTAACATTTGGACCTGATGATCTTAAAAGGTCTTTTCTACCCTAAAAGATCTGATGATTTGATGACACCTGCATGGTTGCTGCTCCAAAAGAAGCTGGGCTAGCAGCAGAAAGGAGGAAAATGCCCAAAACAGAAGTGATGGGACAAAGATGAAATCCCCAGCATACTACACACACTCCCTGCCCAAATCTCTCTTCCCCCACTTGGCTTCCAGCTCTGCTCCCTGGGAGTGCCCAGGATAGCATCACTGCCCAGAGCCCTCTCAGCCCTCCCCAAGCCCAAAGGCTGAAAGGTGCAGCTGGAGCCAAGATGCTTTTCCCCAGGAGCCCATGGCAGCTGAGAACTGTCACATGCAGAGAACAAGAGCTACTTACCTCATTTGTGCTTCCCTGGGGAGAGGCATTGGGAAGGGGGGAAGAAGGGGAGAAAGAAGAAAACAGAAGCATCTCTTTGGATCATGCATGGCCAGGTCAGTGCATGGTGCTCACACCACTGGGCACAGCCACTTGCTGCTGTCACCAGGGCTGGGCATTCCCAGGGTGGACACCTCATGGCTCCATCCACCCCTCCTCCAGCTGCTCCCACCACCATGGGACATGGAGAGCTTGCATGGGACAGAGCCACCAGGGCTTGGAAGCCACTTGGGACACAGGCAGGCTGGGCCAGTACTACCCATCTGCACAGCTCCTTCTCAGGAGAACCTTGTCTCCAGCTGGAAAGCTGTGCCACATAGCCCATGGGAGCCAGGGAGCAGCTGCAGGCACTTTAACCTCTTTCTTTTTTTCCCCAGCTGGGCACGTTGCAAGTGCACAGTGTCTCTGGCTCTGTCCTGGTCTTGCTTAAAGCCTTCCAATGCTTCCTGTACAGGGATGGACTCGCTGAAGGTTTGGGTTGGAAAGGACCTTAAAGATCATCTAGTTCCAACCCCCCTGCCATGGGCAGGGACACCAGCCACTAGAGCAGCTTGCTCCCAGCCTCAGCCAGCCTGGCCTGCAGGGATGGGGCTGCCACAGCTTCTCTAGGTAACCTCTGGCAGGCTCTTCCACCCTCTGAGTAAAGAATTTCTTCCTTCTCTCTAGTCTAAATCTCTCTCTCTTGGTTTCAAACCATCACTCCTTGTCCTGTCCCAACAGCTCCTGCTAAAAAGTCTCTCCCCATCCTTCTTCTAGGCTCCTTTAAGCACTGAAAGGTGACAAGTAGGTCTCCCTGAGCCTTCTCCTCTCCAGGCTGAACAAGCCCAACTCTCCCAGCAGAGAGCTTCCAGCCTCCCATCATCTGTGTGTCCTCCTCTGGATGTTGTCCAGCAGCTCCATGTGTGTGCTGAGCACTCCAGAGCTGAGCTGTGCCCAGAGCAGAGCAGAGGCACAATCCCCTCCCTGCCCTGCTGGCCCAGGATAAGGTTGCCTTCTGGGCTAGGAGTACACACTGTAGCTCATGGGAAGCTTTTCTGTCCACCCATGGTATTTTAAAGGCAGCTCAGCTGAGCAACACCACTCCCCAAATGTGGAAAAGAAGCAACTGCACACTAGCTCCAGCTGCTGCTCTTTGCACAGGCAAGGGTGCTCACTCTCCACCAGAGCCTTGCTGGGGGATCACAAGCAGCCAAAGGTGTTAAGAATGACCCTTTCTGCCTTGGAGTGCTACCAAAATAAAGCCCCAGCTGTGGCTGCTGGCTCCTGAGGGCTCAACAAACAATGAGCTCACCCTGGCTCTGCCAGGGCAAGAGCCCTTCCAGTGTTATTCTGGCACATGGCTGGGCTCCAGGCTTTCCCCAGCAGCTCTGCAAAGGGAACAGGAAAGCCCAAGGGTTAAAAATGCTGCACTGCAAGGGTGCTCTTTGAGAAAGGGAGCAGAGCAGGGAGGGGGATTTCTCTCTCTCTAAGGTTTTAGAGGTGTTCCTGGTTGACATTTGGGCCAAACCAAGACTCTGCCATCTTACTTGGAACAAAACAAAGAGTAGGTGAGACCAACTGACCCAGCAGAGCTGTGAGCTGCAAGGGGAAAGCAGTACCCAGTGCCAAAAGAGGCAGAGCTGAGACCTGCCCTTGGTCTTTAGTGACCCAGAGAGAGCCAAAATCTCTGCCCTGGAGCAGAGGTGGGACATGGGCTCTCAGAACACCTCCTTGGAGGGACCCTAAGGCCCTGCCCTGGTCCTGCAAGGTCTGAGGCTCCCCAGAGCAGCATCTGGTGATGGGTAAACACAAGAAAAGGCAGAACAAAGCAGCTTGCTGTCAGTTGTCTCAGCCTGGCTCTGCAGGGCTTGTCTTGCACACTGGGCAGGACTCAGAGGCTCAGGTAGGTAGCTCCAGCCTTGCTCTTCGCTCCCTGCTCTCTGACCCCTCTCATACTGCTACAAGAACAGCACAGTCCTCTCCCAGGCACATCTCTGGTCCCTAAGATGTCTTCCCCTTCACAATCAACTCCACCAACTGATCTGAAAACATTTCTGATGCCCTTTCTTTCTCTACCTAGAACGTCTCGCTTCCTTACTATCCCTACCTAGAAGGTCTAACGTCCTTTCTTTCCCCACCTAGAAGGTCTAATGTCCTTACTCTCCCCACCTGGAAGGTCTAAGGAATGAGTTAGAACTCCTTGTCCTTCTGCCAGAAGAAGACAGGACCCAGCTGGATCTACCTCAAGAGAGAACCCACCAACCCTCCCCCCAGAAAAACCATTTCAAAGAGGAGGAAAAAGCCCCAGGAGAACTCAACCCTGAAAGACTCAGTGTGGGGGGATTTGGTTGAGATCAAAAGCTCTTTCTCCTACCTGGTCCCAGAAGGCTGCAGCCACTTGGTCTATTACAGCTCCCAGTTCTCTGTACTCCCCAGAGTATCTGATATATGCCCAGGTGCACAGTGTGATAAGTGTCAAGCCCATGATCATGTTGCACAGGCTGGCTATGATGTCCAAGCCAATGAAGCCTGTCACTCCAGCTAGCACATAGGTGATGAAGATGACCACAAAGAGGGTGGCAGGGGTGCGTGCTGCATGGAAGATGTTCTTGCTGTCGTTGTGCTTGAGGTACTGGATGTAGAGCTCGTCGATCTCGCTCTGCAGCTGCTGCAGGTAGCGGCGGCTGAACTCTTCCCCCCCCATCTTCTTCACCCCACGGAACAGCTTCACTGCCTCCTCCTTCAGCTCCACGTGCTTGCTCTGCAGCTCACTAGGGGCAAGGAAGGGTTTGTCCCCACCACACACCTGCAGGGGTGGAATCACAGGCTGTTAGAGGTTGGAAAGGACCTCTGGAGATCATCTAGGCCATCCCCGCTGCAGCTTGCACAGGATGGGCTCTAGGCGAGAGGGAGACTCCAGCACCCTCCAAGCAAAAAAGTCCCTCCTCCTGTTCAGCTGGAACTTGCTGGCTGCTAGTTTGTGCCCATTGCCTCTAGTCCTGTCCCAGAACAAAGCCTGGCCCCAGCCTCCTGCCCCCCACCCTGGAAGGATTGCTAAGCATCGCTCAGCTCTCCCCTCAGGCTGCTCTGCTCCAGCCTAAGCAGCCCCAGCTCTCTCAGCCTCTCTGCATCAGAGAGATGCTCAAGTCCTCTAATCATTTTAGTGTCCCTTCTCTGCTCCTTCTCCAGAAGTTCCCTGTCCTTCTTAACCAAGGGAGTCCTCAGAGGAGGGGGGGGGGGAACCACCTCAGCAGCCCCAGCTCCTTGGCTGTGCCATGCAAAGCACTGGGATTAGGGCTCTACAGGCTCCTGTTTGGCACAGACACTAGATCCTGCAGGGAGATCTCCATCAAGGTGTCTGCAGTGGGAAGATGCATCCCTCAGCTCCCCTACTCAATTCACTCACAGCCTAAGCCAGGATTTCAGGTCACTAATGGCAGGACCCTGAACCTCAACATCTTCCAGTGCTGGGAGCTCCACAGCATTTCACACAACCACAGAATCATGAAGGTTGGAAGAGACCTCTGAGCTCATCAAGTCCAAGCATCCCTATCACCCCCATGCCACTAAACCATGGCCCTAAGGAGAGCATCTCCACTTTCCCTTCTGCTTCAGAGGATGGACACACTCTGGTCTGCAAAAAGCTGCCAGTGGCTGGATCAGTGACCATCTGCCAATCAGCCACCTCTCTCCTGCCATGCATTATTCTCCAGCCTCCATGAAAGCCTCTTCCCCTTCCCCACCAGGAAAGACCCTGAAGGAGCAGCACTGTAACCAGTCCTGGCCAAGCCATCTACATGGAAACAAGGCAAGGAAGTGTCCCCATGAGACCAGGAGACATGAGCAGTGGGAAACAGTGTGCTCAGCACCACTCACCTCTTCCATTCTCCTGCTGTAGGTGTCTTTGGCTGTGGCAACTGCTGCTAGGTTGTTGGCTTCTGCTGTGGCCTGCAAGAAAGGCAGAAGAAGGGGTAGAGAGTTGAGCTGCAGAAAGGCAGCGTTAAGGAATGGAACTGCAAAGAGTAGCAACCACTGAATGCCTTGGATCCACGTGGAAGTGGCCAGGACATGTGCATGGCAGCTTAGGGCACACATACAGCTCCTTTGTCTGAGCTAAGTGTGGCTCTCCTCAGCCTCTGCCCAATGCCAAACAGAGATCAGCTTGTATTTACAGCCCCAGGCAAAAAGCCTGCATGAAGACAGGATTCCAGAGGATTCCTAACCCTCCAAGCCAGAGCAAGGGAAACATTGGCTTCAGCTGTGGGAAACAGCTAAAAGGCTCAGGCATATGTAAACAGCTCCAGCTGCAACCTCCTGCAAAGCTGGGAGGGCTCAGAGAGCAGAGCTGCAGCCCAGCAGCCATTGCCCACGTGTGGGCTCCTGTCACAGAATCACAGAATGTTAGGGGTTGGCAGGGCCCTAGAAAGATCATCTAGTGCAACCCCCCTGCCAGAGCAGGAGCACCTAGACCAGCTCACACAGCAATGTGTCCAGGCAGCTCTGCAATGGCTCCAGACAAGGAGACTCCACAGGCTCCTGGGCAGCCTNCTTGTTCTTTCCCACATGCAGTACTTTACACTTCCCCTTGTTAAATGTCATTAAGTTTCTCCCTGCCCATGTCTCTAGCCTGTCCAGGTCACTCTGGATGGCAGCACAGCTCCTGGTGTGCCAGCCACTGCTCCAAGCTTGGGATCATGTGCAAACTTGCTGAGGGAACACTCTACACCTCCCTGGGCAGCCTCACCACAGCCCAGGCCCATGCTGGGACCCCAGCACAGCCCAGGCTGATGTTGTTTCCATGCAAGGGAAGAAGTTCAGGTGAGCTGGCTGAGGCTATGTGCATGGACAGTGAGTCACCAGAGTCAGGCTGAGCCCTAGCAGCCCTGGCAGTGCCAAACAGAATGATTTAGGATGGAAAAGACTTAAGATCAGCAAGTCCAAGTGTTAACCTAACACTGCCAGCTCACCACTGAGCCATGTCCCTCAGTGCCACATCTCCATGGCTTTGAAACCTCTCCAGGGATGGTGACTCCAGCACTGCCCTGGGCAGCCTGGCACAGGCCTGGACAACCCTTTCACGGAAGAAATTATTCCTAATGTCCATCCTAAACCTCTCCTGGCACAACTCGAGGCTGTTTCCTCTTGTCCTATCACTTGTTCCTCGGGAAAAGAGACCAACCCTCACCTGGCTCCGACCTCCTGTCAGGGAGCTGCGGAGAGCAAGAAGGTCTCCCCTGAGCCTCCTCTCCTCCAGCCTAACCAAGCCCAGTGCCCTCAGCTGCTCCTCAGCACACTTGTGCTCTAGACCCTTCCCCAGCTCCCTTGCCCTGCTCTGGACACACTCCAGCACCTCCATGTCTTTCTGGGAATGAGTGAGGAGCCCAAAGCTGAGCCCAGGATTGGAGCTGTGTCCTCCCCAGTGCCCATTCCAGGACGACAATCCCTCCCCTAGCCCTGCTGCCACACTAAAGCTGATCCAAGGCAGGATGCTGGTGACCTTCATGGCCTGCTGGGCACACTGCTGGGCTGTTTCTTGGGTCATTCCTCTCAGGCACTGCAAACCACATCCCAGCAGTCCCAGGACACCTGGGACAATGACCTGGCCATCAGTGGCACTTAGGATTCCCAGGAGCTCACCCTCACCTACCTGCAGCATTGACTTTGGATGTGGCAACTCTTCCCCTTGGTAGATCTTTATGTAGGCCTGCAAAGAGCACACAGAAAATGAGCTCACCTCCAAGGCAGCAGCACACAACCACCTCCACCCAGCTCCACACACTGCTGTGAAAGCACAGAAGGAGAGGATCCTCCTGGGACAGGATAGCTTCATCAGGAGATGCTCTGTCACAATGTCCTATTGGGTGACTCCAAGGTTGGACTAAGAAGTGAAGGTTCATGGCTCAAGGTTGACCTCTTGGGTGGCCTTGGGTCAGTCACTCAAAGCTCTCACTCCACCACTTCAACTAAGGATTTCCTACCAGCAGATCTGCACCTACCTCCATCCTTCCCTGAAGGAGAAGGTAAGACCTGCAGAGTAGGTGGTGAGACTTACTCACTGATGTTCCAGTAGTCATGACAACAAAAAGCAGCTTTTATCCAAAGGCAATGAGCATACAGCCCTCAGCTTACCTCCCCCTGGTCCTCAGTTCTCCAGGGAGAGGGAAAAACAGCCCTGCCCACTTCTTGTGGGAGCCAGGCCTGTTAGCTAGACTGGAAATATGTCCTCCAGCTGGCCTGCCAGCCAAAATGCAAGCATGCCTCAGAGGAATAAGCCCAATTTCTCTTCCCTAAGCCAATACCTTGAAGTACTCCACAAGGCCTCGACAGGTGATGTGATTCCCACTGATCTCCTTCACATCCAGGTTCTCAGGACTAAGCAGCCAAGGAATCAAGATCTTCAAGTTCTTGATGAACTCCTCATCTATTTCTGGAAAGAAAGGCCAAAGATGTGCTCAGTGTGGATTCATGAGGAACAAGAATGGGAGCTGAACTGCAGCACTCAGGGATGTAAGCAGTCAGCAATGCTCCTACTCCTAGCCATAACATACACACACCTGAGCTTCTAGCCCCAAACCAGCTTCCTGGGCTCTCCAAAACACCTGCACAGCCATGACTGCATGGGGACAAAAACCTGCTGGCACTGGTGAGACTGGCCCCAGAGCAGCATCTTCATGGCTAGACACCAACACCCTTTGCAAAGCATCACCTTTACCCTTTGCTCATGCCACATTTTAGGCTCTCTAGCTCCTATCTAAGATTTTCTCTGCTGAGTTCTTGCTCTTCTCTGAATCCATGTGTGAAATTCTCATTGCAAAGCTTTTGCAAAGCACCAGGTGCTTGCTACAGGTACACAAAGGACTCCTCTGAGGGACTGGAGGGGAGATCTCCTCACTCTCTCCAGCTCCCTGAAAGGAGGTGGGAGCCAAGTGAGGGTTGCTCTCTTCTCCCAAGAACCAAGCAATAGGACAGGAGGAACCTGCCCTAGCTGCAGATGTCCTTGCTGATTGCAGGGGGTTGGAACTAGATGCCCTTGAAAGCTCCCTTCCAACCTAATCCATATAAACAGGCAGCTGCTGGGCTCAGAAGAACGAGCTGAGCACAGATCTGTCCCTAGGAGGAGGATTTAACTCCTCTCCCAGAAGTTTTTGTCATGGAATATACTTATAGAGGTTCCAGGACCCAGTGGGACACTCCACCAGGAATGCTAAGGGCACTGGAGCATGTGTGGCAGGAGGAAAGGCTGAGAGCCCTGGGGCTGCTGAGCCTGGAGCAGAGCAGAGCCAGAGAGGAGCTGCTCCATGCTGAGCAAGAGCTAAAAGGTCAAGAGGTTGGGGCCAGACTCTTCTAAGCTATCAGCTCCCAAACCAGCTCTTTGCTTTTGGTACCTTTCAGTTTTCCATCAAAATTAGGGTTGGTGGCAACTTTGAGGCCTGGGTGAGGTAAGAGGAAGCAGGAGATTTTGGTGAAGCAGGAATGGATGTGCTTCCTGACATTCTGCAGCTCTTCATGCTGATTCCCTGAGACCTGCAAGAGAGCAATTGGAGGCTCAGGAGGTTTCCAGAACTCTGCTGGGGACACTGGGATGAAGTACTCCATCCTCTGGCTGCTTCCAGGGGACAGCCAGCTGAACTCTCACTGCTGCCAGTGTTCTGCAGCCCATTCCCTGCTCACTGCCTAGGCTTGTGGCCAGAATGTGCCCTCATGGCCAAGTAGGCCAATGGACCCAAGGGATGGGACAATGGGCACACACTGCAAGCCAGGAGCTTCCATAAGGAGAAACTTGTTTGTTGTGAGGGTGCAGAGCCCTGGCCCAGGCTGCCCAGAGAGCTTGGGGAGTCTCCTGGGGTGCAGAGATTGCCAAGGCCCCTGGAGGGGATGCTGGGCAAGCTGCTGGAGCAGGGGGGATGCACTGGGTGATCCCCAGAGCTCCCTCCCAACCTCTCCCAGTCTGGGATTCTGGGATTCCACTGTGCAGATGAAGGTCTCACCCTCATGCCCTGTGCATCCACACAGGTGCTGGCAGTGTCTTAGCTCTGCCTCACAAGCTAGATTGCCTCTTCACTCTCCCCTGGCCAGGAGCACAGCCCCAGGCTAGCACTGCTCATGTACTGAACCCAGACCACAAAGAGCTCACCTTCAGCCTCTTCTCCAGAAATCTTGCCCCACCATCAGATCCATAGGAAAATTCATAAGGGAAGCTCCAGTCACGAACAAGGAATATCAGGGACTAGAAAACAGAGTCAGAAACACAACAGAGTCAGTGCCACACAGCACCCACTGAGCCAAACTGACCAGCAGGTCCAAACTCATCTTTCAAGGTCATTACTGTGTTGTTTTCTGCTAATCCCAAGACCAGCACTAGCTACAGGAGATGCTAACTCTGCTGTACACTATCTACAGGAGGTTCATGAGGTATCCCTCCCTGCCACCATCACAGAGCCCACAGCAGTGGCACAAACTCCTCAGCATCCTCATCTCCACTCCCAAGACATGGAGTGTGTCCAGAGCAGGGTGAGGAAGCTGGGGAAGGGTCTAGAGCACAAGTGTGCTGAGGAGCAGCTGAGGGCACTGGGCTTGGTTAGGCTGGAGAAGAGGAGACTCAGGGGAGACCTTCTTGCTCTCTGCAGCTCCCTGACAGGAGCTCGGAGCCAGGTGAGGGTTGGTCTCTTCTCCTAGGTAACAAGTGATAGGACAAGAGGAAACAGCCTCAAGTTGCACCAGGGGAGGTTTAGGTTGGATATTAGGAACAATTTCTTCCCTGAAAGGTTTGTCCAGGCCTGTTCTAGGTTGCCCATGGAATTGGTGGAGTCACCAGCCCTGCAAGTGTTCACAAACCATGTAGACATAGCACCAACCTGGCTGAGTGGCATGGGGATGGCCAGTTAATGGTTAGAGGGTTTTATCCAAGTGATAAAGCCATGGGGTGCTGGTGATAGGTTGGAGGGGCAGGATGACATCCAGAAGGACCTGGACAAGCTGGAGAGGTGAGCCCAGGGGACCCTCAGGAGCTTCAACAAGAGCAAG
>VWZO01022460.1:38829-82058 GCA_013396975.1 Bucco capensis | reverse complement strand
TCTAGGTGCTCCTGCTCTGGCAGGGGAGTTGCACTAGATGAGCTTTCTAGGGCCCTTCCAACCCCTAACAGTCTGTGATTCTGTGATACTGTGATACCATCCTGAGAAAAGCTACTTCTTCACTCCCAAAGGGAAAGCACACAGTGAAGTACAGGCACTGCTCACCTTCCCACTTCAAACTGGCCAAGTTCCCTGCAGAGCCGCTCCCTGGCATGGAAGTGAGTGCTAACCAGGATGTGTATGGCCTCCCAAGAGGGTCTCACCTCCCCACTGGGATAGGGAAGAAGTGACAAGCATGATGCTTGGCAGCAGGAGCCTTTAGAGATCTGCCAGGTATACATGTGCCACTTACATGATCCTCCAGGTCATGGCAGCTGAGATGGACTCCTGGTCTACATGGGAAGCTTTGTGTAGCTGCTGCAATAGGGCATAGCGATGCCTTTTCAGATCTGCCAGCCACAGACACTGCAGCCCTGAGGTTTGGGAAGAGCAGGCCTGATCCAGGAATCTTCCAGTCATGGAATTGTTTTGGTTGGAAGAGGCCTTTCAGATCCTTGAGTCCAACTGTTAACCTTACACTGCCAGGTCACCACTAAGCCATGTCCCTCAGCATCACATCTCCATGGCTTTGAAACCCCTCCAGGGATGGGGACTCCAGCACTGCCCTGGGCAGCCTGGGCCAATGCTTAACCACCCTTTCAGGGAAGAAATTATTCCTAATGTCCAATCTAAACCTCTCCTGGCACAACTTGAGGTCATTTCCTCTTGTTACTTGGGAGAAGAGACCAACCCCCACCTTGCTCCAACCTCCTTGCAGGGAGTTGTAGAGAGTGAGATGGTCTCCCCTGAGCCTCCTCTTCCCTAGGCTAAGCAACCCCAATCCCGTCAGCTGCTCCTCAGCACCAGACCCTTCCCCAAACACCCCAGCACAGGAAAAGAGCTGCTGAAGGTGATCAGTCTTTGCCACTCAGATCACCTAGAACCACATGAAATCTCCTCCCCAGCAGGGCAGGGAGCTCCTGATGGGAAGTTCCTCCCCATTTCCACAACCCCTTCCCAGTCCATGGGCTCAGGCTGTTGGCTTTGCAAAGGTGGGAGCCTCAAGTTCAATCTCCTCAAGAACTCACTTTTCAGCCAGTCCCAGCTGCTTCAAAGCACAAGGGCTCTGTGTGCACAAGCTAAAAGGCAAGCTATAAATACCAAGAGGACTAGAGTTTGCCCATTCTTGGGCCTTTTTCCAAGGAAGGCTCCAGCAGCAAGTCTGGATCTGCACTAACAGCAGGGCTTTTGTAGGAGTCTCTGGTTTCTTATGATCCTGCAATGAACCATCAGCATCATTAAGCCAGGTTGCTAGGGGATTTCTGGTGGCTCTCAGGACATATACCCCAAGCTTTCTTTGCACACAGTTGAAAGACAAAGATCTTTTCTTCCCCTGATGCTTGGAGGGATTTTAGCACAACAAAAGTCCCAAACTGCTCTCGAAAGCTGAATTCTCCAAGCAGACTGCAGCAGGCAGGGAGCAGCAGCACCAAACTCTCTTCAAACACTAGGCCCTGCCTCATTGCACTGCTTGAGAGCCTCCAGGAGGAAAAAAAACCTTCTTATTTCAAACATAGAGAGCCAGGACCCTGGCAGACAGGTCTCTGTGAGCAGTCAGACCTCTTGCTGCACACACCAAACACTGATTCCAGCATTAAGATCTTCCCAATGCCAAAGGAAGGGCAGAAGCCAAAGGGCCACAGGCTCTTTTTAAACATTGCCATGCTACAAGCACCCTAGAAAGTCCATGATAGGAAACACCTCCTCTCCTGTGGTGTTTTCCTGCTCAGCTGAATCCAATTCTTTCTCCTTTTACAGCTTCACAGAAGAGGACAGTGAAGGGATCCTTGTATAGGATGTGACTCATGGCAGAGGCAGGACAAAAAGCATCAATCAAATGAAATCTAAACAGTTCTGACTCTAGCCAAGCCATCAAGGGTGCAGGTGGATAGTTGTGCCACCTCCCTGGATCAGATGAGTCCCACCTCCAGGAACACAGCATTTTCCTCATCCCACAGCAGCAGCAATGGGAGCTGCAGCCAGAGCACCCAGCTGGCTACCAAGATGGGCACAGACCCTGCTGTCTGCTAGCTTCAAGCTCAGGGAAAGGCAGCATGGATGCTCCCAGCTTAGTGCTGGTCAAAGATCTGAGCATCACACTATGGGACTGAGGAGAGTCCTTCCCATCCTGCTACCAGAGGGACAGCTGGTGCCAGATTGCCCTTCCTCTTGCTGCTGGTGCCTGGATGGGATCTCCCACGTCTTCCTCTCTCTCTCCAATTAAGTTCCTGGAAAGAGTGACAACCAGAGAGGAGAAGAGATTGTGTTCTCCCTTCAAATCATCAGAGTCTGGAAGAAGCAGGTGTTTTTTAGTAGATACTGACAGATATTAACAGGTTAAAAAATGAGAGCCCTGGGGCTGCTGAGGCTGGAGCAGAGCAGAGCCAGAGGGGAGCTGCTCCATGCTGAGCAAGAGCTGAAGGGTGCAGGGGGCAAGAGGCTGGGGCCACACTCTGCTCAGTGGTGCCCAGGGATGGCACAATGGACACACACTGCAAGCCAGGAGCTTCCATAAGGAGAAACTTGTTTGTTGTGAGGGTGCAGAGCCCTGGCCCAGGCTGCCCAGAGAGCTTGGGGAGTCTCCTGGTGTGCAGAGATTGCCAAGGCCCCTGGAGGGGATGCTGGGCAAGCTGCTGGGGGTGAGCTGCTGGAGCAGGGGGCGATGGACTGGATAATCCCCAGAGGTCCCTTCCAACCCCTACCAGTCTGGGATTCTATGATTTTGGGAGGATGTTTCCAGGCACAGCTATCAGTCCAAAGCAGCCATGGCCTCCTAGGGGATGTCTTTCCTTCCATCTCCTGAACACCAAGAAAGTCAAGGCAAAAGGGGCAAAATACAAAGTCCTATGAGCAGGATATGTTGATTTCCCATTCCACTGGAAATATCAGGAGAAAAGGCACAAGATTAAGCAAGTCTCTGAACTGACTGCAGCCCTGTTACCTCTGCTGCTTTCACATAGACTATTTGCAGACAAAACTCTCTCTCACGTAGGACTAGGGAATGGATCCAAGCTTGAGGAGGGGAGATTTAGGTTGGCTGTTAGGCAGAAGTTGTTCCCCAGGAGGGTGCTGAGCCACTGTGCCAGGTTGCCCAGAGAGGTGGTGGCAGCCCCAGCCCTGGAAGCATTGCAGGCCAGGCTGGCTGGGGCTGGGAGCAAGCTGCTCTAGTGCCAGGTGTCCCTGCACATGGCACTAGAGGAGCTGGAAGGTCCCTGCCAACCCTGACAAGTCTGTGATTCTGTCAAAGTCCCATCTTCTGTTTATTAGATTATCTGCCACGCTGGAGAGCCAGAGACTCTTTTGGCTGTGGATTCCTGTCAATCACTTGATTGTTCTGGCATCAATTAGCTAGCTGCTTTGAAGCAAGTTGTACCTGGCAATGGCAAAACATCATTTGGCCAAAAAGGAAAGGAAGGAGACCTCATCTTTCCTAAACACACTCTTGTTTTCACTCCTTTCCTAACCTGACTCCTCCTCTCTGTCTCCCTTCTCCCGGCGCCTCGCGATTACGTCAATTCTCAGGCTGCTCATTCAGAAAGTGCTAGGATACAGCTCCTTTCCCCCCATTTCACAACGGCTCATTTCCATCCCTCTAAAGCAGGCTGGAATCCACAGGGTTTTTTTCCATATGGTGATTCCAAGTGGAAAGGCAAAGGAGATCAGAATTTGCATTCAGGCTTACTGGGCTGTCAGACAGCAGCAAGGAAATGGCCCAGGCTCCTGCAGACAGCCCCAGGACACACAGCTCACTTTAGTTAGTGTCTAAGGGGGAAAGAAAGCCTTTTTTAACTGCTCTAGGACTTCTTTTTGGCTAAAATGAGATTAAATCAGCATATTTAGGATCCTAGACTTGTCAGGGTTGGCAGGGACCTTCAGGCTCCTCTAGTGCCATGGGCAGGGACACCTGCCCCAGCCAGCCTGGCCTGCAATGGTTCCAGGGCTGGGGCTGCCACCACCTCTCTGGGCAACCTGGGCCAGTGGCTCAGCACCCTCCTGGGGAACAACTTCTTCCTCCTAACAGCCAAGCTAAATCTCCCCTCCTCAAGCTTGGATCCATTTCACATTGTGCCTGTGCACAGACTGGCAGCTGAGGTCTCATGCCCTTCAGCTCCTCCAGAAAGAAGAAATGAGCTCAATTCCATGGCATTCATTCTGTGACACACCTTTGGGGAGGGCTTGCTGAAGCCTGTTCTGCTTTTAGCCATGGAAGAACAGGTCTCAGAAATGCTGCTGATTGCTTTCCAGAAAACAACTCAATAATTAAGTCAGCTTTTTTTTTTTCCCCTTCAGTGAGTTTGCACAATAAATACATTTCATTCCATCCTCTCTACAAACGCAGGCTGTCTAACCAGACCCTGACCAAGCCAATTTGCCAGCCCTGCCTTGTGCTTTCTTGGATCCCAGGAGCCCTTAGCTATCCCAGCACTGCCCATGAAAAGGAGAAGCTGCAGCCTGGGCCCTGATGCCCTCCCCTAAAATGTCATGAGGTGCTGCTGCTCTGAGAGGATTCCAACCAAGTGACTTGATTGCATGGATAACCAAACACTGCCAAGCAGAGAAAAGAAAGGTTTGATGGGAAGATTTAAGTGGATGTTTCCCTGGAATGGAGCATCCCTGTCTGGAAGAGGCTAGGTTGTTTACCAGCAGCCCTCTAGAGATGAATTTGGTCAGCAGTGAGAGCTGTGTGCATCCTTTCTGAAGCTGTGCTCCACCCCAGCTGTTTACATGACAAACACATCATGATGCCACCAACAATCCCACGAGCCAAGCACTGAACAGACCTTCCCAGTCAGGCTTCATCCCTCTGCATGTCCTCCAGAGAGCTTCAGCTTCCAGCAAGCTTATCTGCCCTCTGCAAACAGCACTGGCAAAGACAGACATCTCTCTCCAAGCTGCAGGCTCCCTTACACTCAGCACATGCAGCGTGGCTGCTGCCTGTGACATGAGTGCTGCTCACTCTCCTCCTGCTGAGCCACCTCTGCCACACCAACAAGGAGCAGCAAAGCCCTGAGGAAGCTCTGGGAAAGGCTTTGAGCAAGCACCAGACACCTCCTCCTTCTCTCACAGAGCTCTGCTCCAGCTCATGAGGGAAAAGAGAAATAAAGCATTGAAGCAAAGCATCTCCACCAGCCAGGCAGGGCAGAAGGGAGGTTGTAGAGCAGTAAGCTGTATTGATCCTGCTTGAAGGATGCACAGCAGGGCATGGCTGCATCCCTAAGTGCTGTGGTTGCTGCAGGAGCCTGGTCTGGCCAGCCATGAGTTAGCAAATTCCCTCAGCATGGGGCTGGGCTGCCATAAGGAGTCTAGTCTGAGATGCTCCTAGGAGACAGTGTCTTCAGGAGGAGGAAGCAGGGAAGCCTGGCTGCAATCTTGCCTGCATGACACTGTCTGAAGGTTCCTTGCCAGCAGGTCACACAGAATACCATCAGGTCACCATACCTATCACTAACACACCACTAAACCATGGCCCTAAGGTCAGAAAGCCTCCTGAGCTGGGTTTAACACTGACACACATATTCACCTTCCCTTGCTATATATCCTACCTGCATGGCTCACCACACAGCCACACAACCTTCCCTCCACCTCTGCTGGGATTTGTCACACCTCCAGGGAGGGAGTCACCAGATCCAAGGAAGGGAAACTCCAGCACTAGCCATCAGCAGCACTCACTAGCCAGAGCCAACAAACCCCCCTGCAGACCCCAGCCTAGGTCACTGCCTCTTTACACCTAGGGCTGGGGGTTTGGGCAATGCAGTAGTGATGGGAATGCAGAGCCAGACCTTCTCATGCCCAAGTGGGAAATCACTTGCATCTCCTCAAACCAGAGGTACAGATGCAATCACAGCTCTGCCATGAACCAAGGGACAAAGTGGATCCTGATATCTGTGGAAATGATGAACATCCTCACTGAGGGAACTGCAGGGCACTGCTTAGAATCAGGTGAACAACACTGTCATGAAGCCCCTCACTCCAAGAAGGACATTGAGGTGATGGAGCATGTCCAAAGACAGGCAACAAAGCTGGGGAAGGGTCTAGACCACAAGTGTGGTGAGGAGCAGCTGAGGGAATTGGAGTTGTTTAGTCTGGAGAAAGGAGGCTCAGGGGAGGCCTTCTCACTCTCTACAACTCCTTGAAAGGAGCTTGGAGTGAGGTGAGGGTTGGTCTCTTCTCCCAAAGAACAAACCGTAGGACAAGAGCAAATGGCCTCAAGTTGTGCCGGGGAGGTTCAGGTTGGATTTTAGGAGAAATGTCCTCACTGAAAGAGTGGTTAGGCATTGGCCCAGGCTGCCCAGGGAAGTGGTGGAGTCACCACCTCTGGAAGTGTTCAAAAAGCATGCAGACACAGCACTTTGTGACATGGTTTAGTGGGCATGGTGGTACTGGGTCAACAGTTGGACTTGATAATCTTAGAGGTCTTTTCCAACTTCAATGATTCCACATAAAAATTAGCCCTGTCCTTCAGCAAGCAAGCAAGCAGGTAAAAGGCCACACTTGGGAGTCATCTGGGATCTTGTTTTGAGATCCCAAGCTACCCTCTCTCCAAAGCTGGGCTGAACTCCTCTAACCTCAACTGCACAGCAGCGTGAACACCTCTGCCAATGCAATCTGTGCTCCTGGTGATCACCTCACTTCCTTGCACCCTAGCACACTCCCAGCAGGGAGCTGAGTAGGATGACTCCTGCTGCCAGGCTTGAGACTCAGCCTTTTGCTTTTCTTGGAGCAGTGGTTAAGATGCAGAGTGCTCCTTCTTCCTGCCAGCCCTGAGTCATCCAGCTGGCAGCACAGCCACTTCAGCTAGAGTGTGGCCAGCTCAGCTCCTTCTCCCTTTGGCAGCCAAAGGAAGGAGAGCAATGGGGATGCTGATAACACAAGTGGTTTGGGATCCTCATCTGGAAAAGGCTGCTGACAGAAAGAAGAGCTTGGATGATTACTGGCCACCAAAGCTGGCTGCTACCACAGATCCCACTCAAGTGCCAAAGTCCATGGGAAGCTTTTTGATGACACCTACAACCACTTCCATGAAGCTCTGGTGCCTTTGCTGGCTCTGAAAGAGCAGCAAGGCCTACTGCTGAGTTCAGTGTTAGCACGCTTCAGAGAGACAGGCACACTACTACCTCAGGAAGAACACAGGCTTTTCCAGGAGTTTTTCAGGATCATCTGTCTCATGAGGAAAGGTTAAGAGCTCTGGGGCTCTTCAGCCTGCAGAAGACAAGACTGAGAGGGGAGCTGCTTGGCTGAAGGATGAGAGCAAGAGGCTGGGGCCACACTCTGCTCAGGGGTGCCCAGGGCCAGCCCAAGGGGCAATGGGCACACACTGCAAGCCAGGAGCTTGCAGCTGAGCAGCAGCAGAAACTTGTTTGTTGTGAGGGTGCAGAGCCCTGGCCCAGGCTGCCCAGAGAGCCTGGGGAGTCTCCTGGTGTGCAGAGATTGCAAACCCTCTTAGATATGATTGTGGTCAAGCTGCTGTGTGTGCCCCTGCTTGAGCAGTGGAGATGATCTCCAGAGGTCCCTTCCAACCCCTACCATGAACTCTGGGAAGTCTGAAGTCACTTAGACAGTTACATGGCTATCTCCATGCCAGTTCAGGTGCCAGGACAAGTTGATTCAACAGCAAGGTGGGCAACTCTCAGAGAGAACCTTATTCCCACCTACGTTTGTCAAAACAGAGTGTGATCAGAAGCCCATTCTGTGTTTCTGAGGTACAAATCCTGGGCCTGCTCACTTCCTCACACTTAAGCCTAGCTAGACTGGTGTAGAACACATCCCCAAAACTCTCACTTCATCATCAGCATGCCCTTTCTACACGCTCCTTCATCAGCTCTGCTTGTCAGCCACCAGCCTCCCTCTACCAGCAGCATTTGTGCCTCTTAGAGCACAATGATACCTGCACTAGACTCACTCCCCTGCTGGAGAAGGTTCCAGTTGATGGTACAGAGGAGTTAATATAAGACCTGCTGCCTAAGAACATCACCTAGGCCCTAAACAACATTTATAGGTGCTGTTTCTCACCCAGGGACTTAGCAGAGAAGATGGAGCAAGCTTCTCCCTGCCATGAATCAGCCAAGACTGAAGCCTCTCACAGCATGGCCATGATATGAAGCATGATGAGGGTACCATGTCACCACTGCAAGGAGGGTCAGGGCATCTCTTCCCCTAGAAGGGGAAAGGCAGGCTGATCTTGCCCCAAGTCATCTTGCAATGGGTCTGAGCAAGCTGTAGAAATGGCTGTTGCCTCAAATGCAGAGGCAATAAGATCAAGCATCAGGTTTAGGTTGGCTATTAGCAGAAATGCCTTCACTGCAAGAGTGGTTAAGCATTGGCCCAGGCTGCCCAGGGCAGTGGTGGAGTCCTCATCCCTGGAGGGATTCCAAAGCCATGGAGATGTGGTGCTGAGGGAGGTTAGCAGCTGGACTCAAGGAGCTTAGATTAAGGTCTTTCCCAACCTTCATGATTCCATGATTCTATGTTTAGTGATTTGGGTCTCTAGCCTGCAATCTTGTCCAAACACTTTCATTTTCTTTTCTCTTTTACAAGCTAGGAATTTGCTTGTGAATCTTCTCCTGTCTACTGGCTTTTTGGGGTGAAGGTTTGCCTGTCTGAAAGATCTCAGCTTTCACCCTTTAGGAGGCTCCCAGCATTCATTCTGAGTCACAAAGAAATACCAGCAAGTGGAACCTGAAAATCCACCACAAAAGGTCAGGAAACAAATGACAAATAGAAAGGATGTTAGCACTATCAGTTAAAGAACAAAAAAAGAAAAAACAAACCACAAAGGACTACCAAAATCATCATTTTCTTTCCAGTTTAACCCTCTGCTGTGCAGTTTGGAAGTGTGGCATAGATGCTCTCAGGCTGATGAGTCTCTTCTCCCCTTCCTGGCAAGCAGGTCCCTTCAAGAGCTCTCTTAAGTCTCAGGTCCAGCTTGAAAATCCTGACCAAGAAGCATATCTAACCTCTGTAATCCTTCTGATGGCTTTAAAACAGAATTCTTGATGAGTAGATCATTCTGATTACAACACAAAATAAACCAGCCAGCTGGAGCTCCCTCAGTCATTCATCCAGCAAGGAGCAGCAGTTGGGAGTTCTATGCACCACTTAGCACAGTCAGAGAGCCACAAATGAGGCACAGCCTTCTGCTGACCTTCTGCCCAGGGCTAAATCCTGCACTTGGTGCCTTACACATCCCTACAGGAGCTCCAAGGGATGGATGGATGGATGTGACAGTAAGCAGGCTTTGAGAGCTGACCAGAGGCAATTTTCTTCTGGCTGCCATACAATCCCTCACCCTAATTTGCTCTTTAGGAAGACAAAAAAGCTAATTATCTTTCTGAAACAAAGGAGGAGAAGGACTGTTCTCAGGCCTGACTAACCAGAGAGGATCTAGGACAAAGTTTGATCTGTTTCAAAATAGCATAATATTTTTAATGACCCACAAGTCCATTTTTAGAGCACAGGGAGGACTTTCTGCCTCAGCTGGAGTAACTGAGACTCCTCCTTCAGCAGCTAGGCTGAAAAATGTAGCAGTGGAAGAGTCACCCCATGGCCTGATGTCACCAGACAATGCTGCAGTTCACTGGATGTAAACACATCTTTCAGGGCAGTGATGTTCTGGGGGATAAATGCACATTTTTATTAAAGGGGGCTTATTTTTTCTTCTTCCTGTTAAAAAAAGAGACAGGCGTTTTGCTCTCTAGTTTATTCCCTGCAATGCCAACCAGCCTGGCAAAGTGCTGGGAAATCATTCTAAGGATAGATGAAACCTCTGTGGGAGACAGGGTATTGATTTTGACCCCACTGAAGGTAGCTGATCCCACAGAGATCCACTTGGATCCATGGATAGTTCCAAAACTTAGACTCTTAAGGAAGAGCTCAGCCAATCAGTGACACATCTCACTCAAGCAGAGCTCAGCAACATGTTTAGATTGAGTGATGTGCTTAATGGTCTTGCTATACTTTTCCCAGGATAGTTTTCTTTCCTCCACTTCCATCCCTTTTGGCATTATTTGCATTTTCTTGGGGTGCTATCAAGATCTGACAGGGAAGCATCTGTCCATGTACGTGTGTGCAATGCTCAACACACACACAGAGACAGAGCTGACAGCTCTGTGAGACAAAGCTGAGACTCTCAGCATGTTCCCTGAGATGTTTTCCCCTCCAGTTTACCCCAAAGATCTTTGTCAAGAGTCGCTGTTAAAAATGGCTGCTCACTTTCTCCTCACAGGAAGTCCACCACCAGCTTCCTTTGCTCCAAACCCTTCCACAAAACATCTCTCCTGAACTGTTAATCACCATCCAGGGAAATACTACACTCATCTACACAAATTAGCATGTCATTTATGTATCTAAACATCACAGCCCAGCTCACCTGCTCTGCCTCACTGAGACAGGATACCCACAAGGGGTGAGTTCATGTGGAATACAACTCAGGGGCGAATGAATGACAAATGAAGCTCCTCAGCAGTCCCAAATAACAGCAAATGGGGTATAAAACCTAATTTTCTACCAAACAGGAAGCATGTCAGTGGAAGGTGGTAAAGCAACACCTTGCTGAGCCCTGGATGCAAGAAGCTCAGCCACAGTCTTGGCTATATATGGGGCAAAAAGCAGCAGGAGCCCCTTTCCTTGCTCAGTGCAGCCCACCTGTGGGATCAGCTTTGGTTCCAATGGGGAAGCAGCAGCTGCTGGTAGATCCAGGCCTGCTGCAGACTGGAGGAGAAGGGAAGCTTTGCAGGAAGACACTGCAGAACTTCCTCCTCCCCAGCTCTACTGCTGATGCTGCTAGCAGCTCCCACGGGCTCAGGCGGGGTTGCTAAAGGGATGGATGTAAAATGGCCCCTCTCTGGAAGGTCTGACCCACCAAAGCAGCCCTACAGCCTCCAGAAAGGTGGAAAAACCTTCCACAGGAGTGACCTGGAGAAGGCCAGCAGCTCTATCTGAAGAAGGTGGGGTGAGAAGCGAGGTGGTGGCTGAGGTGACATCTCCAGTGCAGACCGGTACTGAAGGCAAGGTGCTGTGGGGACAACAGCGATGGGGTGAGGGGTGGCAGGGCAGGCTCCAGGAAAGCAGGGGGACCCGGAGAGCTCTCCACAGGGGTAGCTACTGGGGGTCACTGGCCAAGCCAGGGCTGCTTCACCCTCCCGGGCACACCCCCCAAACCCAAATCCCCACACTGCTTCGCCAGACACCCCTAGCTCCGGAGCCCGGTGGCGTTAGAGCTTAACGCTGCCCGTGCAGCCCCACGGAAGGCGCAAGGCAAGCTCAGCCCTCCGTCCCCACACAGGCCCCTCAGCCCCTCCCGAAGCAGCCTCCATCGCCTCGGCAGGCTCCGCGCCGCCCCAAGCGGCACAGGCCCAGGCGGGGCCGGGCGCGCCCCTCGCCCCGCTGCGGGGAGCGCGGGAGCAGGCAGCGGGCCGCGGGGCCGCCACAGGCCCGGTATTGTTCACGGTTCGCCCCGCCCGGGCTCGCTCCTTTCCTCCTCCTCTTCCACATCCCCCCCTCCTCCGCCTTACCCCAGCTGCTCCTCTCCCGGCGGTTCCGGGCCATGACGGGGAGCGGGAAGCTACCCGGGCCGCGGCGGCTGCGGGAGGCTCCGTGCGCTGCTCCGAGGCGCGCTGCGTCTGGAGAGGCTGGCGCGGTGGCGCGGGGCGGGAGGGGGAGCCGGAGCCGGCAGCAACGGGAGCGGCGGCGGCGGTGGTGGTGGCGGCGGTTGGCGGTAGCAGCAGCAGCAGCAGCATCCCCGCCCGCCGTTACGGCGTGGCACGGAGCGGAGGGCCCTCGGGACACCCGCCCACGGCGAACCCGCCCACGGGCGGCTCGCAGCCAGGGGAATCCTGGCGTGAGGTGTCTGGCTGTGGACACCGGTGGGTCAGGAGAAGGCGGATCGAAAGGTAGCTACTCGGAATCCCACGCGCGGGGAGCATGGGTGGAGGACATAGGATGGCAAGGATGCACCCAGAGCTGCTGGGCTTAAGGAAGGGGCAGCCACATAGGGGTATCCACGAGCTGAGGGTAGGGAGGCTCCGCAGAGGGATCACAGTATCACAGTATGTCAGGGGTTGGNTGGAGCTGAGGGGCCCAGGATCTGGCAAGGCTGAGGGCAGTGGGATGAGGTTCAACAAGGCCAAGTGCTGGGTCCTGCACTTGGGTCACAACAACACCATGAAAAGCTCCAGGCTTGGGGCAGAGTGGCTGGAAAGCTGCCCAGGGGTAAAGGAGCTGGAGATGTTGGTCAACAGCAGCTGAAGCTGAGGCAGCAGAGTGCCCAGGAGGCCAAGAAAGCCACCAGCATCCTGCCTTGGATCAGCACTACTGTGGCAGCAGGGCTAGGGCAGGGATTGTCCTCCTGGCCTGGGCACTGGGGAGGCCACAGCTCCAAGCCTGGGCTCAGCTTTGGGCTCCTCATTCACTCCCAGAAAGACATGGAGGTGCTGGAGTGTGTCCAGAGAAGAGCTCAAGGACTTGGGCACCCCGGGGAAGATTTAGAATCATAGAATCACAAGAATATCTCTGGTTGGAAGAGACTATCAAGTCCAACCTGCAGCACGATAGATAACATGCACCTTCCTTCCAGATTTCCTTCTGACAGCAAGCTCTTGCCCCCTCAAATCTGGGATTGATCCAGTGCTTTACCATGTGAGGCTGTGACTCAGCCTGAGTGCCTGGGAACGCCCAGGCACACAACTCCAGCAGGAGAGCAGCAGTGCTGGCCCTGTGCCCCAGATGCCCTGAGGTGTCCCTTGTGCCCTCAGCCAAAATATTCCACCTGGAGGGATGCAGAGAGCAGGTTCTGATTTCTTTTTCTTTGCCTTTCCCCACTCTTTTGCCAGCTGCACCCTCCCAGGCCTGGATATTAGGAAAAATTCCTTCCCCAAAAGCATTGTCAAGCCTGGGCCCAGGACAATGGTGGAGTCACCATCCCTGGAGGTGTAGATGTGATACTGTTGGAAGGGACCTTTAAAGGTCATATAGTCCAATCCACCTGTAGTGAACAAGGACACCTTCAACTAGATCAGCTTGCTCAGAGCCATGCCCATCCTGACCTGGAATAGTTCCAGGGATAACTGGTCTGAAGCCCCATTTACTACCATTTTTTTCCCCCTTTCTCTTTCCATTATGGCACCTGGTATCAAAATGAAATGAGCCCCCCAAAAAAAAGAAGAGGAAACCCTCTTCTTCCCCAAAAGAATAACCCAAGCAGAGCAGCTGCAGGATCACCAGCTTGCCCAGTCCAGAGGAGGTTTGATCCTGTGCTGTGCTGGGAGGATTGAAGCTCTCTTTCGGGCCATGGTTTAGTGGTATGGCAGTGCTAGGGATGCTTGGACTTGATGAGCTTAGAGGTCTCTTCCAACCTTTGTGATTCTGTGATTGTCTACATGAACTCCCAAGGCTTTATTTCCTATGATTCCAAGTCAGGAAGTTCTGCAGCTGGTGACTCCCCATTCGCTCCTTTTCACTCACTATCCATCCCTTCCCTCCACCAATGCATCCTTGATTTTCCTGGCTGCAAAGAGCCCTTCCTGGCAAGCATCCTTACATCCACACTGCCCCAGTTGCTACATCACAATGAGCTAATTTCACAGCAGATGCACTGAATGAGCATGAGATGGGAGGATTCTTGAGGAAAACATGATGCTCAATAGGGGAAAAGCCAAGAGAGAAAACACCTCACAGAGAGAAACCACAGCTGGGCTCCCTGAGCTGGTGTGCCAGGAGATGGAGTGCTAAAAAGACCCCAAAATTAAGAGAGAAGCTGGATTTCACACAGCTTGGAGGGGTAGTTTCATAACTCACCTTGATTTGGCTGGCCCACTTACCCAGGCAGCACTGACAGTTGCTTTTCCTCTCCTCAGCCCTTTGCAAACAGAAAGCAGCATCCCTGTGCAATGCTTATGTAAGAGGTGGGAAAGGGAGGCCACAGAATCTCTGCTCTTTCTCTGGTGCCACTAAGGACTAACCAGGGCTTGCTGTGTAAGGGAAACCATCCNAGCCTTCTTGGCCCCAAGGGCACATTGCTGGCTCCTGGGTATCCTGCTGGCCACCAGCACAGCCAGGCCTTGTTCCACTGAGCTCATCAGCCCCTACCCTGTCCTGGTCCATGAGGTTATTCATTCCTCCCCAGGTGCACTACATGGCTTTTCTTTGCCATGACACAGGCTGTCTTCACCCTGGGTGACAGATCTGTTCTTGCAGTGAGTATGTTCCCTTCTTCCTTGCAGTTGTTGTTATCATTCCTGCCTTCTTTCCAGGGCAGTGGTGGAGTTCCCATCCCTGGAGGTGTTTCAAGAACATCTAGATGTGGTCCTTAGGGCCATGGTGGTGATAGGTTGATGGTTGGGCTTGATGATCTTTGAGGTCTGAATGATTCTATGTTTCACTCTTTCCCTGCTTTTGCTTAACTGCAGGAAGATAGAACTCAACTGCATCTAAAGAGCAGTGCAAGGACACTCCTCCCAAGCATCTCCCCTCTCTGGTGATGATTTGCCATCAGTGTTTTCATTTCTGTACCTTTATTCTTGGGTGAAGAGGCCACAAGTCCTAGCAAATATCAAAAAGCAATAAAGCAGAGCCAGCTTCCTCCCCACTTTTCTCAAAAGCTGAAGCTTTCCTGACATCTTTCTGGGTTTTTTTCTTAACTGAAGTATTTTTAAGTGAAGCAGATCTTTGTTGCTTAGGAAATCCTTCTATTCCTGCTGTTCCTATTTCTCACCCAAAATAGTCTTCTGTCTGCCTACATGGGGTTGGCAGCCAAAAAGCCTTCTCTCTGCTGCTTCTGTAAACATGGTTGCAGAGCAAGGCTGTAGCAGAGCCACTGCATTTCACCCACAAAGGGGACAGGATTTCAGCAGTTTAATTAAATGGCTATAAAAATGATTAGGGGACTTGATCACCTCTCTGATGGGAAAAGGCTGAGAGAGCTGGGGCTGCTTAGCCTGGAGAAGAGAAGATCTGAGGGGGATCTTAATACTCAAAGGGTAGGTGACAGGAGGATGGGGCCAGGCTTTTTTTAGTGGTGCCCAGTGACAGGAAAAGGGGTAACAGGCACAAATTGGAACATAAGAAGTTCCATTTAAATATAAGGAGGGTGCAGAGCCCTGGCTCAGGATGCTCAGAGAGCTTGTGGAGTCTCCTTGTGTGCAGAGATTCCAAACCCACCTGGATGTGATCCTGGGCAAGCTGCTTTGAGTGACCCTGCTGGACCAGGAGGGTTAGCCTAGATGATCCCCAGAGCTCCTTTCCAACCCCTATCTTTCTGTCAAATGATTTGTTTAATCAGTCTGTGTGAAGATCCTTCCTTCTGGAAGATACTCTGTAAACAGAAAGAACTACTTAAGAATATAAATCCCCATGTAGATATAGAGTCATCAGCCCAAAACTTGAGCCAAGTGTGTGTTCAGAGACATGCTTGGTGCTTCCCTTTGCACCTTCTGGGCTTTCTGAGTGCTGAGCATTGAAACAATGAGATCTTGCATGGAGGGTTTAAGAAATAATCTAGATGTGGCACTTAGGGACATGGTTTAGTGGCATGGAGGTTGGCCTTGATGATCTTAGAGGTCTCTTCCAGCCTTAATGATTCTGTGTTATTCCTTTCTGCCACACCAAACAACATTGCAGGACTAACTCTAACCTTCTGATTTCTCATCCTTCCTCTTCTTTCTCTTTAGAGGTCAGCAAGATCCCTTCTAAACCCAACTTCCCATCTATTTCCAAGGTTGTTTTCAATGTGTGCTTGCTCTCCAGCCCTGACAGGCAGATGGACACAGTGAATTCCAAACATCCTTCCTCACCAGCCTCTTATTTTTTTGGCAGTGTGGCTTTATTAAGTCCAAGCCAAAATCTGTGTGTGCCAAGTTTGTTTCTAGGATTTCCCCCTTCAACATACACCTCATGCAAGGAAAAGCTGCCAAGATGCAAGAGGAGCTGGAAAAAAAAAACAACTAATTCCACCTGGCTGCATGATTCAGCAATATGTCCCAGCTAGGTTCTTGCATCCAGAGGAGCATCCAGGTTTCCAAGGAAGTGCTCTGAAGTCTCCTTGTTAATGCTGCTTTGGATGGATTGTGCTGAGCACTCACTGCCTGCTTCACCTCTGCCCTCCTGCACGTGCCTGGGGGAGGGAAGGGAATCCAGCTGGTTTCCTTCCTTTCAGAGCAAACAGCACAATCAGCTGCAAAGCCTCCTGAGGATACAGCTACGTAAGCAGGGGGACACAAAAAAATCACCTCTAGCAGCTAGCATTCCTGTTCCTTCCCTCAAAAACAAAGCCTTGCACAAGGGAACTTAGTTCTAGCTGGTGGCAGGGGCTGAGCTTTGTCTTATTTCATTTCTCCTGCAAAGGGTACAAGTCTCCTGACAGCCTGAAAAGGCTTTGCAAGCTCAGAGTGTCTTTTCTCTCTTCTCAGAGCATCTCAGCAACAATCCCTGGAGAGATTCTCAGTCTATAGTGCTTTCTTGGGCAAGTGAATTCCCATGTTGGATATAAGAGGAATCTAATGGGCCTGGATGCCATTTCTACTTCTTCTCATGCCCTAAGCTGCTCCCTCAGCTGTGTTCCTTGCATCTGTCTTGCCAAGACCTCTCTCCCTCTTCCTGCTCCTGTGACAGAAATCACAGTATCACAGTATATATTAGGGGTTGGAGGGGCCCTAGAAAGCTCATCTAGTGCAACCCCCCTGCCAGAGCAGGAGCACCTAGACCAGCTCACACAGCAATGTGTCCAGGCAGCTCTGCAATGGCTCCAGACAAGGAGACTCCACAGGCTCCTGGGCAGCCTGGGCCAGTGCTCTGGCACCTGAACTGCAAACAAGTTTCTCCTCAGCTTAATACTAAACCTCCTGTGCTCCAACTTGCTCCCATTCCCTCTTGTCCTCCCATTGGATGCCATGGAGCAGAGCCTGGCTCTCTCCTCCTCACACTCACCCTTCCCATATTTCTAAGCATTGCTGAGGTCTCCTCTCAGTCTCCTCTTGTCCAGGCTGAAGAGACCCAGCTCTCTCAGCCTGTCCTCCTAGGGCACATGCTCCACTCCTTTCAGGATCTTGCTGGCCCTGTGCTGGACTCTCTCCAGCAGCTCCCTATCCTTCTGGAGCTGAGGGGCCCACAACTGGACACAGCATTCCAGGGGAGGCCTCCCCAGGGCACAGGAGAGGGGAGAAGAACCTCTCTGGCTCTGCTGGCCACGCTCCTCTTCATGCATCCTAGGATGCCATTGGCCTCTTGGCCACAAGGGCACATTGCTGCCTCATGGGCATCCTCCTAGCCACCAGCACTCCGAGAGCTTTTTCCCCAGGGCTCTTCTCCAACACATCAGTTCCCAGGCTGGACTGATCCATGGGCTTGTTCTTTCCCACATGCAGTACTTTACACTTCCCCTTGTTAAATGTCATTCAGTTTCTCCCTGCCCATGTCTCTAGCCTGTCCAGGTCACTCTGGATGGCAGCACAGCTCCTGGTGTGCCAGCCACTGCTCCAAGCTTGGGATCATGTGCAAACTTGCTGAGGGTACACTCTACCCCTTCATCCAGATCATTAATGAATATATTGAACAGTCCTGGATAGCAGGCTCCTTCCAGCACCTCTTCACCCATGCCCTTTACTTGGTTCCAGCCATCACAGAATCACAAAGGTTGGAAGAGAGCTCTAAGCTCATCAAGTTCAACCATCTACCTATCAATCCCATGCCACTAACCCATTGCCCAAAGGAGAGCATCTAGATGTTTCTTAAACCCCTGCAGTGCTGGTGACTCCAGCACCTCCCTGGGCAGCCTGGGCCAAGACTTAACAACCCTTTCAGGGAAGAAATTCCTCCTTATAGCCAATCTAAACCTCTCCTGCTGCAACTTGAGACATGTTTTTCACTTGTCATTATGTGCCCACAGCTACTGCCATCCCAGCTGCCCCAAAGGACCATTCCAACAGTGAGAGACCCTGCAAAACCTGTCCTATCCCTCTTTTTCTGGGTCATAGCATCACAAAATGGTTTGGGTTGGAAGGGATCTTGAAGGGTCATGGAGTCTCACTCTGTTAGCACTGAGCAGGGACAGCTGCAACTAGAGCAGGTTGCTCCCAGCCCCAACCAACTTGAGCTGGAATGGTTCCAGGGATGAATGGGACATTTCCCACCTCTGTAAGTAACCTGGGATAGTGTCTCACTACCCTCACTGTAAAACATTTCTTCCTTCTATTTAGTCTAAATCTTCCTCTTGTAGTTTCAAACCATCACCCCTTGTCCTGTCCCAACAGGCCCTACTAAAAAGTCTCTCCCCATCTTTCTTCTAGGCCTATTTAAGCACTGCAAGGCTGTCAGAAGGTCTCCCTGGAGCCTTCTCTTCTCCAGGCTGAGCAACCCCAACTCCCTCAGCTTTATTTGATTGTTCAGGTAGAAATTCCTCCAATTTTTGCATCCACTGTTACCAGATAAATCTTGATGTCTCATTAAATTCACTTGGGCTGCTCTTCCTCTTAAGACTACAATGCAAACAGATCACATTCTCTGATCCTACCTAATGCCCTTATGTAAAACCACTTCACATTCCTTTTAAGGTTGGGACCCATCCAGACAGAAAGATGCTGCATAAAAGCACATTCCTTAACATGCTTGACCAGAAAAGCAATGTGAGCTAAGGTGGAAAAGAGAGAGTGGGAATTGGCAGTGTGTGTGTGTGTTCAAGAGCACAGGCCTGGCAGTAGACAGTGTCCAACCATGCCTTGCACCACATGCTTTGCACAACTCATTCACCTCTGTTTTAATAATGGTGAAATTGCAATAGAAACTCAGCCCTGGTGCTGCTGTTATTTAGGTAGACTTTCCAGTAGTGATTCCAGCAGGGAATCATAGGATCACAGAATGGTTTGGGTTGAAAAGGACCATTTAAGGACATCTAGTCCAACTCTCCTGCGCTCAGCAGGGATATCAGCAACTAGAGCAGGTTGCTCCCAGCCCCAACCAACCTCACCTGGGATGGTGCCAGGGATGAATGGGACATCTCCCACCTCTCTGGGAAACCTGGCACAGGCTCTCACCACCCTTAAGGTCAAAAATTTCTTCCTTCTATTTAGTTTAAATCTCCTTCTTTTGGTTTCAAACCATTAC
Source organism: Bucco capensis (assembly GCA_013396975.1). Lineage (NCBI taxonomy): Eukaryota > Metazoa > Chordata > Aves > Piciformes > Bucconidae > Bucco > Bucco capensis. Next base: position 62,870 of record VWZO01022460.1, on the reverse strand, counting down.
CTCTTGTCCTGTCACAACAGACCCTGATAAAAAGTCTGTCCCCATCTTTCTTCTAGCCCCTTTAAGCACTGAAAGGCAGCAAGAAGGTCTCCCTGGAGCCTTCTCTTCTCCAGGCTGAACAATCCCAACTCTCTCAGCAGAGAGCTTCCAGCCTCACATCATTGCTCCTCCTCTGGACCTGCTCCAGCAGCTCCATGTCTCTGCTGTGCTGAGCACTCCAGAGCTGGCCCCAGCACAGCAGCTGAGGTCTTCCCAGAGCAGAGCAAAGCAGAGGAGCAGAATCCCCTTCCTGCCCTGCTGCCAGTGCTGCTTTGGATGCAATCCAGGATAAGGTTGGCTTCTGGGCTGTGAAAGCACAATGCCAGCTCATATCCAGCTTTTCATCCACCAGTGTCTTGCACCACTACATCCATCCAAGACCTTGCACTTGGCCTTGTTGAACGTGATGAAGTTCACACATCTCTCAAGCCTGCCAGGGTGCCTCTGGCATGTCAACTGCATCACTCAGCTTGGTGTCACTGGCAGGCTTGCTGAGGGTGCCCTTAATCCCACTGTCCATGTCACCAACAAAGATGTTAAATAACATTGGTGGGAAGGTGGATTAAAGCTCAGATCATGAGCTGGGCTCCAAGAGCTCTCTCTTCACCACTGGAAATATGGAAGAGCAAGCTTCACCTTCAGGTGGGAAGTGAAACTTAACCTAGCAAGGACAAAATCAAGGTCAATAAAGGAGCCTTTGCATGAAATTGCAGTGGTGGGAGAGCTGTTGGGTCTGTAAGATGTTCTAGGAGGCCAAGCCTTAATGCACCATCTGCTACTGGAAAATGAAATGACCTCTTTCCTCTGCTGTCATCTGATGGTTTCTCAAGAGCAGCAAGTCAGTAGAGGGAGAAGCAGGGTTTGAACCCTCAGCTGAGGAAGAGAGAAGAAAAAGAACACAAACAGCTTGCTATCAGGAGCTCAGGAAGCTAATTTGGGGGGGTGGGAAGAGGTAATTGTTTTGTTCCAAATCGCTTGAGGAAATACAGCTCCTGAAAGGGTAAATAGTTTCTTCTTTATTTGCTGGGTGTTCAGGAAAACTTGGGTATTTATGTTGGAGAGAACATACAGGATGTAGAAGGCTTTCAGAGTACAAGGGGAAATTAAATGGGAATCTCTTTAACTCAGCAGCCTTGTGCTTTTCTCCCCTGGAAGCAGGACAGCTTACATTTTGGAGCCTGCTTCTGACACACATCATTATCAAAGGAGCCCATCAGGAATACCTCAGTGAAATCCAATGCCACTCTGCAACTCCTGAGAGCCTGCACACGTGGAGTTTAACCTAAAGCAACACACTGATCCTAATGAGTTGTGCTACAAAGCTTATGCAATCAGCACCTCTGCTTCAGGTACTTGCATGTACCAAATGTGCTGGAGTAAGCTTAAAACCCAAGACTCTATTTTAAACCCAGAATCAGTAGCCAGCTGCTTTGCCACCAGACTGTACTGGCCCTGTGTGGGTTGTCTCGCTGCCAGAGAGGCAGAATCTGTTCCAAAATGAGTCCTGAACACCAAAGAGACTTTTACATCTGGCATCCATTTGAGGGTTTTTTTTCCTACCTGCCTTTTGCAAACCTATTTCCTGCCTTGAGTATGTGGTGGTTTTTGCACCTAGAAAATCACACCTCCTTTAGAGCCTTAATGATTTTATGTGCAGTGGATACTCCTGCTAATCCCAGCATTCCTCTACTCCCTGGGCCCACTTTAGGGGTTTCCTACATTGCTTAGCACTTGTTTGAGAACCCAGAGGTGAGTTTTACTTAAGACTATTTTCAGCTGCCTTGCTGGAAAGAATTATTCTCCAAAGAGGGAAAGGCAGACAGAGAATACTTTCCACTCTACAGTTTCCCCACAGCTTTTTTTTTACTTTAGGAGCTCAAGGAGACAAGTTCCAACTAGTCCTGAGTTAATTCTTGGGTGACTATCATTGCACTGGCTGCCCACAAAGCTAAATACCATGGTGCTTGATTAGCCCATGAGAAGGATTACATGAGGAGGCTGCAAGGTTGCAATCTAGATTGCAAAGCATGAGACTCACTTGGGGAGTTCTACCCAATCCATGTCCCCATTCCCCCTGGTGGTAAATCCTCCTTCTCATCCTCCTCTTGCACCTCAGAGGCTCAGCATGGGGTTTGGGAGAAGCATACATATGGATATAAATATATATAATATATATGTGGTGTAGGCAAGCTGGGGGCTTTCCTCCTGCCTTAAACCAAGGAGTGAAAAGCCATGTCTGTCCCCATACTTGTCTCTCCACAGTGAGGACATGGATCTGTTGGAGGAGGTCCAGAGGAGGCCACAGAGATGATGTGAGGGCTGGAAGCTCTTTGCTGTGAGGACAGACTCAGACAGAGTTGGGGTGGTTCAGCCTGGAGATGAGAAGGCTCCAGGGAGACCTTCAGTACTTAAAGGGAGCTATCAGAAAGATAGGGAGAGACTTTTTAGCAGGTCCTGTTGTGACAGGACAAGGGGTGATGGTTTGAAACTAAAAGAGGAAAGATTTAGACTAGAGAGAAGGAAGACATTTTTAATGCTGAAGGTGGTGAGAGCCTGTGCCAGGTTGCCCAGAGAGGTGGGAGATGTCCCATTCATCCCTGGAGCCACTCCAGCTCAGGTTGGTTGGGGCTGTGAGCAAGCTGCTCTAGTTGCAGACATCCCTGAGGTTGGACTAGATGACCTTTAAGGTCCCTTCCAAGCCAAACTACTCTGTGATTTCCAGTTCATGGCAGCCTCAGGCTCAGCCGAGAGCAGAGCCACCTCCAGCGGGGCTTTCAGCACCTGGCACACACACTCTCCCTTCTCTCCACTCTTTCTCCTCCTCAGTGCCCACAGAGCCGCTTGGGCCTCCACGGCTAGAGCAGCTTTCAGGCCCGGGCTCGGGCCGCTGTGAGGGTGGAGAAGCCGGTAGCAGCAAACCACGCCAAGAGCTTTGACTAACGCCCAGGGGCGGCGCGGGCCGGCGGGAAGAAGGGCGGGCGGGCGCGCGGCTGCGAGGCAGAGGGGAGGAGAGGAGAGGAAGGAAGAGGCGCTGCGGTGCTCTCGGCCGCGCCGTGGCGCTGTGGGGTCGCGGGGAGAAGCTCGCTCGCTGCCGGCCGGGCCCGACCCGACCCGATTCGGCTCAACTTGTCCCGGCTCGGTTCAGCTCGCTCGGGCAAGTGCGTGTGTGAGGGCCGCGGCGGGCACTGANTCCTTCCCTCCCTCCTTCCCTGGCTCCTTCCTTCCTTCCTTCCCTCCCTCTCTCTCTTTCCCCCCACAGCGGTCGGGAACAGTTGCTTCCCAGCCGAGTACGGCGCTTCCCCGGAGCCCCGGGAGGCTCTGCGGAAGGCGCTGCCCCCACCACCCGGGCCGCCGTGGCAACGGCTGGCTGCCTGCCTTTGTTTCGGCAGCCGCGGCCCAGAGGCAGCCCCGGGAGCTCCCCAACCTCCCCCCCGCCACACACACACCTCCTCAGCGAGCGCTTTCCGCCGCAGGAGCCATGGGCCGGCTGCCGCGTTAGGAGCATCCCCGGGCGGAGGGGCGACGAGGAGGAAAGCAGCCGCTGCTCCACTTCCCCCGGCGAGGGCTGGAGATGGAGCCGGCGGCGCGGCCGAGCGGCGATATCCTGAGGCGGAACCCGCAGCAGGACTACGAACTGATCCAGCGGGTGGGGAGCGGCACCTACGGCGATGTCTACAAGGTAAGCGGCGGGGGCACCGCTACGGGGGTTGTCCTCACGGCCTGGCGGGGTCACAGGGTGTCAAGAGAGCGAGTGAGTGGCTCCTGCCAAACCCATGGGCCCAGGACATCCTGCTCCTGTAAAACCAGGACAGGCTGAGAGAGTTAGGATTGTTCAGTCTGGAGAAGAGAAGGCTCCCAGGAGACCTTCTTGTGGCCTTCCAGGATCTGCAGGGGCTACAAGAGGCTGGGGAAGGACTTGTTAGGATGTCAGGCAGTGCTAGGACTAGGGGGAATGGACACAAGCTTGAGGAGGTGCGATTTAGGTTGGATGCTAGGCAGAAGTTGTTCCCCAGGAGGGTGCTGAGCCACTGTGCCAGGTTTCCCAGAGAGGTGGTGGCAGCCCCATCCCTGGAACCATTGCAGGCCAGGCTGGCTGGGGCTGGGAGCAAACTGCTCTAGTGGGAGATGTCCCTGCCCATGGCAGGGGGGTTGGCACTAGAGGAGCTTGAAGGTCCTTTCCTGACAGTTTTGTGATTCTGTGAAAACCCATGGGCTCAGGGCATCCTTACTCCTACAGAACCCATGGGCTTGAGGCATCCCCGCTCCTGAAAAGCTCCCAGGCTCAAGACATCCTTGCCAAAGCTTCCCTCCCCCATCTAACACTTTTGTTTAGAAGGAATGACTTCTGCTCCCAGCACACTGCTCCCTCCCTGATTCCTTAGGTTTGAACTGGAGAATGTTGTGGGTGATACTTTTCCACCTCACTGCTAAAGAAGGGAGAGGATCTCTCTTTGCTGTACCTGTTTCCAGAGCAGAGCGGTTAAAGCACCTGATTAAAAGGGTGCAGGTTTATCCCTGGGGTTAATAATAGCATGCAAAAGGCAGAAGCAGATTAAAAGCTCTTCAGAAGCTGGAATGGAGTTTACAGCCTGCGGTGGAGTCACTGCTGCAAAATCCAGGAGATGCTCTTGAAAGGGTGCATCCCAGTGCTCACATTGCCAGAAGCACAGCCCTGGGAAGCAGAAGCTGTAGGCATCCTCTCTGTGTGCTTCTCTGGGAGATAGCAGCCCCTTCCCTAACCATCAGGGCTGCTCAGCAGCTCTAAGGCTTGAGTTGCTTAAAAAGAAAGCCTTCAAGTTTTCAGCTGCCTAGGAGGAGTGGCAGTGATGTCTTCCTTTGTAATGCTATTTGAGTGTGTTTAAAATAGACCTGAGACAAGCAACCTTACAAGAAGAGGTGTGTTGCTCTGCCACATGAAAGGCAGTGGTAATTGCTCGTGCTGGGGGAGGGCTCTTGGCTAATGCTCAGATTGAAGTTTTATAGATGGATCTTCTTCCCTCCACCCCTTTGAAATGGTTACTGGTGGCCTCAGGGAGTTACTTTTCGTGGTGCATGTTTATCTTCCTTATATCTTTCTTTGTTCACTTAGAGTGCTGAGCACGCATCAGTCAACTTCTTTGCTAGGCAATCCAGCATTAAATCCTTTAAAAGGACATTTCAGGTTTCTTAAGTTCAAAACTCAGTACACCTTGAGCTTTGTTTGGGTATGCACAACAAGAAAAAACTCGTTGTGTTGCAGGGAAGGATTTTTGTGTCATCTCTTTGCTCTTTATAGAGGAAAAAAAAAGAGCTATTCTGCTTCTCATTATCCTGGTAATTAGTGGAGAGCTGTGCTGACCTGTCAGAGAGCTTCCTGTTCTGGAGCTGCTTTGAATGCATGGCTCTGCTTTGGGCCATGGAAACATCCCCTTCAGAGAAAACAACCCCACAACCTCCCTCTCCTCCCCCAACTTCCATCCTTTGGGGTATGAAAAATGTGCTTTTTTTATTCCTGAAACACTTTCAGATAGGGATAAACCCAAAGCTTTTGGGAGTGCAGCCTGGCAAATTTCAAGCTAAGGCTCTGGTAGTGTTTTGTGAGGTGGTGATGAGCCTAAAACCTGTCTAAAGTTAATGAGTTTCAAGTAGTTTTGAGAGCCTGCATTTGTTTCTAGGTCATATGGTTTGCTCTTTGTTTTTCTAAAGCCCTGCAAGAGGGAGGAACTGTATCAAGGGAATAATACTCCATCAGATGGCACTGGCTGTTATGACAGCTATGAGAAGCAGGCTTATTTTTTTATCAGTCATTGATATTTATGTGAATTTCACAAGTAACTAAGGTAAATCTTTTTTTCTTAATGTATAAACACTGTCCTTTGATTTTTTTCTTAGTCCATGGTAAGTGTCTCAGCACAGATGGCACATCGTGGACTTGCTGAGGGCTGTCAGTGGTGTTTATAAAAGGCATTTCTTGCTGAATTCTCTGATTGTTGTTAAGTTGCAGAGCTCAGGCAAGGTTTGCTAGAGAGCTCTCTGAAATGAAAATGGAATTTTCCTCTCACCTCTTCAAGTGGTTTCTCTGCTCCCATCACTCCTCATGAGTCACCAGCCTCTCCAACACAGTTGTTTTTGGGCTGTCTGACTTGAGACAGCCTTTCTGATTGTGGGAGCTCTGCCCTCTTCCTTAGCTGCATTTTGGTGGTGATGCTTCATGCCTCAAATTCTTCTTGGGGCATTTGGTAGCTTTTAAGAGTAATTGGTTCTTTTTTGGATGTTGAAGGCAGAGGAGGTTAAGCAAATATTTGTGTTCACTATTAGGTTCCAGAAGAATATTGAAGGCCTTTCTAAAAAAATCTCCTGCCCACTTTGCTTTTCATTACTACTATGAAAGTTTAGAACTGAAATGTGTTTTCCTGGTGTTTGTGGCTTTTTTCCCCACTCTTGTCTGTCACATGGCACACAATGGTGGATTGGTAGTAACTGCTTGTAACTAGTAGATTCTTGATGTTGCTTTCATGTTTTCTTCCCCAAAATGCATTTCAGGGTGGGGAGAAACTTATCTGTAAATAAATTGTATTTTTATCCATACACAGCCTGTGTAAGGAGGTTTAAGTTTGGATCTACTAGTCTTGGAAATACAATAGAATCCTAGGGTTGGCAGGGACCTTCAAGCTCGTCTAGTCCCAACCCCCCTCCCATGGGCAGCTTGCTCCCAGCCCCAGCCAGCCTGGCCTGGAATGGTTCCAGGGATGGATGGAGCTGCCACCACCTCTCTGGGCAACCTGGGCCAGTGTCTCACCATCCTCATGTGTTAGTTGTCTGATCCATTTGGGGAAAGCTTTTTTCCTCTCTTTAAAAAAAGGAGATTACTGTTAAGCCAATGCTAATCCATTGGAATCATTTCTCTCTCAAAGCAAGCAGCCTTAATTAAATTGCTGACTTCTGAAAGAGGCTGTGATATTGGCTACTCACTGCAACTTGATGATACACTGCTTATGTTTGCTTTTATTCTCCCTGTCAGATGGTTAGCATCCCCAGCATAATATATCCCCTAACAGTGCAAAGGTGAGGTCTGCACAAGTGAGGTTTTAATTTGGCTTTCCTGGCAAGAGTCCTCCTTGAAACCTGCAAGTTTCAAGGCTGTATTTCAAAGTGATGTCGGTTTATTCATCACAGTCATGCTGTGGTTACTGCAGAAAGAGCCAGTTGACCAGTGTCTATTAGGACAGAGAATTAAAGAAGCCACTAGGAACTGTAAATGGAATTTCATCTCCAGCACTAGGAAGTGCTCTGTCAGCTCCCATCTCAGGTGAACTCCCAGAGGGTGGTTAGATGGTTTCCAGGATGGGTTTTCATGCCAGTGTGACCTGTCAGTGAACCTGCAGCTGTTCAGCAGGCCTTTGTAGACTCATTTGTGTAAGGGCAGCTTGCTAGCAAGTTGCCAGCAGCTCTAGAAGGATGTGTTTCTGCAGTCCAGGATGTTTGCTGGAAGTACTTAGGCTAGTGTAAGGCTGCCCTGGTGGGGTTAGCTTGCAGGATTCAGTTGCATCAGGTCATCAAGGCATAGAACTATTTAGGATGGAGAAGACCTCTAAAATCAAGTCCAACCATTCACCCACCACCACCACGCCACTCAGCCATGGTGTGAAGTGGCATCTCCAGGGATGGTGACCTCACCACTTCAACCTCAGTTCCCTCAGCTGCTCCTCAGCACACTTGTGCTCTAGACCCTTCCCCAGCTTCCTTGCCCTTCTCTGGAAACACTCCAGCACCTCCATGACTTCTGGGAGGGAGTGAGGAGCCCAAAGCTGAGCCCAGGCTTGGAGCTGTGTCCTCCCCAGTGCAGGAGGACAATCCCTGCCCTAGTCCTGCTGCTGCACTAGTGCTGATCCAAACCAGGATGCTGTTAGTCTTCTTGGCCATGTGTATTTGTAGATGTTGGTGTCCTGAATGGACTTGGAAAACACTTATTAAGGTGGTGATTCACTTTAGCTGTATCTTACTGGGATTTCCTGCATGGACTTTTCCATTTGAGTGTTTATTAACAACTCAGAATATGTTTGGTAGAGAGATTGAGGAGAAAAGAGTATTTTGTGTGCTGGTGAGGGATGCAAGGTCACCAACCCTTGCACATCAAAAGGGATTTCAAGTCTTCTCTCTGTGTGAGTGCCTTCACCATCAGCCAGTTGGGAAACAAAAGACTTGGACTCACATCTACCTCTGTCTCCTTCTCCCCCAACTACACAGGGCTTGGCTTCTAGTGGTGTTTAATGTAAATGCCCAAAACAGAGTTGTAGCTCATCTCTGATTTAGGAGAAAGGGAACAAAAGGATGGTTTATGTCCAGTGTGCTCCTGAATACTCTTGTTTGGCAGCTGAGCTGCAAGCTGCTGGCTTTGCTCAGCCCAGCACCCTCTGCAAGATGAATAGCTGGATGGATGTCTGTCCTCACTGAGAGGCCATAATCAAATATCATCTTGTGCAACAATTCTATAGCTGGCTTGTTTGGGATTTTCCAAGCAGGATTGTGTGCTACAGTAGCTTTCAGTAGAAGGAAGCAAAGGGGAGGAGAGAAATGTACCAAGAGCAGAAACTCTCTGTAAATGAGAGGTGCATTTTTATTCCTTCTTGAGTCACCTGCTCAATCTTTCGTCTCTTGGGATGGTTTCTCATCTCCTGCACAAGGTAAAGGCATTAACTTAGAAGAAATCTGTGTTGATTTGCCAATGGTCACTGCTGCAGGAGAAGAGTGAGCAATAAGTTGAATTGTGGCAAAGATTCTGTTGCTCAAAAACACTTTAAAAAGCAAGATTGTGTAGAAAAATCTTGGTAAAGGTTGGCACAGAAGTGGGCCTGGGTCCAGTCTGAGTCAGGTTTCAACCCTGCTTGTGTGGTCAGTGTCGTCTTCTCTGGAGTATCATTCCCTGGTGGAGTCAAAGGCTCTGGAGAACCTGTGTTTGATATTTTAATGTCAGTCTCTTCTCACAGATCATGAGATCTTACCTCTTTCACTCAAAGGAAAGGATCAAGAGGACAAATCTTGTGAGGAGCAGGTGAGGGAACTGGGGTTGGTTAGGCTGGAGAAAAGGAGACTCAGGGGAGACCTTCTCACTCTCTGCAACTCCCTAAGAGGACATTGGAGCAAGGTGGGGGTTGGTCTCATCTTCCAAGTAATAACTGATAGTACAGGAGGAATCAGCCTCAAATTGTGTCAGGGGAGGTTTAGATTGGATATTAGGAACAATTTCTTCCCCTAAAGGGCTGTCAAACCCTGTCCCAGGTTGCCCAGGGCAATGGTGAAGTCACCATCCTTAGGAGGACTGAAAGCTGTGGCGATGGTTGCTGAGGGACATGGCTTAGTGGTGACCTGGCAGTGCTAGGTTAATAGTTGGACTTGATGATCTCAGAGGTATTTTCCAATCTCAATGATTCTAAGATTCTAAAGCACTGGACTACTGAAAGTGACTGACCTAAGGATGGAGGATTAAAGCTTTGTTTTAGTAGCAGAGTACGGTGATGGCTATGCTGGTTTTTAATTGCATATTCCCACCTTCATAAGACTTGTGTTTTGGCAGCTGCAGCCCAATTGGCTTGGCCATCCCTGACTCAGCACTTCTGTCCCTGCTGCATCTCCACTGCTTACACCTCTAAATTCCCATCAAGCCTCTGTCCCTTCAGGGGATTCCATTCTTCCTCTCCAGATGAAAGCCTCCTGGTTAGCAGGGTTTGCTGTGGCCATGCCTCAACTCTGCCTCCTCTAGTTTTTCCATGTGAAAGGTGTTTAGAATGGCATCAAACCAGCACTGGTGAGGTGGTTCTTGTGGTTGTAGAGTTTCTCCTGTGGAACACTGCAGTCAGTAANAAATATATATTTTTTAAAATCTAAATATTTATATATAAATGTTTAAATATTTATATATATATAAATTGCTGAGAAATAACTGCTTGGTGGCCTATTGACACCCTCTCTTAGGATATTCAGGAGTCAAGGGGAAGCCCTTGGCTTTCTCTTTATAATCATTCTAAGTTTTTTTTTCCTTCTTCTTATTAAGCATTTGGTCTTTGTTGTGGAACATTCAAAGCTGTTTGGGTTTGAATATTACCTCCTGTTGCTCATCTTTTCTGCTAATGGTAGGTTATGGAGTGGGAATAAACTCTTTTCTCCCTCTGTCTCTCCTTTCAAAAGGAGGTAGTCTCCAAAATCTTAATAATAAGATCTGGTTTCTTTTCCAGCTCTTTTGAAGAGAGTTGGCCTCCTGGGTTAGGTCCTCAGAGGAGCCAAAGAGTCCTAGCAAGTTTGCAGTGTGCTTCCAGCAGCTAGCACCAAGCATTTCTTAAGCCAAGGAGGAACTGAGAGTCTGTTCTGTTGAGTTGAATGCCCTCTTGGTACCAGCCTTGTCTCTGCTGGAGTCTTCAGTTGCAGTATTACTGTCTGCTGCTCATCTGTTTCATTCTGTTGGGTGGCTGACTTTGTTATTCCTGCTTTGTTTGTGGTCCAGTCAGTGAGGGAGCTGAGGCATCCTGCAGCCTTGCACAGGAAGGAGTTAAGCAGAGCATGTTCTTCTCTTCCCTGCATGTTGGCCATGGTTTGGGAGCCCAGCCTCCAACAGGAGAGGTGCTTTATGTGTTCTGTGCCTTTCTGCCTTCCACCCCAGAGCTCCATTTCAGCACAAGATATCTCTTCAGAGGAAGTGACTAGTGCAGTTCATGCATCCCCTTTGAAACACACACACCACCCACCCCCTCAACAGCAGAGGAAATGTCTGAGAAGGAAGAAGAGATCAAAAGATCAGCATATTTACATACCACTATCTACTTCAGCTTTGTCTCTAGAAGATGCCATGGTTATTTTCAGTGCCAACACGTTGGGATGAGTTTGAATACATCCAAGATTGAGAGCATGAGGTGTGTGAGTGATTCTCAGCTCCATCCATGTCAGGGAGAGTAACTCTTCCTGTTAGCAAGGCCACAGAGGAGTTTGCCAGGATATTTTGCTGACAGCAGTGACTGTCTGTCCTCTCTGCAGCTGGAAAAACAAATATATTACTACCTTTATTCATTCTTGGCACCTGGCTTCTTGGTTGTGGCCATGAGAAGAAGAAGAGGTGGCCCAAGCCCAAGGTGATTCCATCTCAGAACAGTGCAAAAGGGGTAGATCTCTATATTCATCCAAGTTGTTCTTCAGCTCAAGGCAACCTTGATGTTAGATTGCCAAGGCTTTGTCACCCTGGGCTGTTTCGTTAGGATGTCAGACCTCTTCTAGAAGTTAGAAGAGTTCTTTCCCAATTGCTGAAGGATTCCTAGCAAGAAGAGCTTGGTGGACACAGCAGCCTTTGCTTTGTGGTTTAGGACAGTTTTGGTGGTCCTGAGTACATTTTAGGGTTCCAGTAAAAAAGTGCATGAGAAAGGCAAGGTATTCTGTGGTCTATAAAGCCACCTGCTCCCTTGCTTTTAGTGGGAGTAGGTAAATAAAGCAGACCAAACACTGACAGTAGCTGAAAATGTGCAAAACACAATTTAGTCCACCAGGCCTTCCCCCAAATCTCTGTGTTCAGAGCATGTCTGTGGTAGAGATACTGCAGAGATCANCCAGTGCCCTCAGCATCTCCCTAGCCTCTGCTGGACTCTCTGCAGCAGTTCCTTGTCTCTCTGGACCTTGCTAGATGGAAGATGGAGTTGAGGAAGTCTTGGCTGAATGTTCAAGTCATAATTTCTTCTCACATTTCCACCCCATGAAGCTGTGGTTTTGCTCTGCTCTGAGCTGTGTGTGTGGCTGTTAGCTGATCACTGCTATTGAAGCAATATAGAGCTCTGTTACTTGTGCCTTAAATCACTGTTTAATGTGCAGACATGCAAATTAAGGAGATGAATTAGAATCATTAGACACTCAAAGATGTTAGGGAGATTTTGTCATTAATCTTAAAGGGAAGATAAGTGACAAAGTCTCCTGCAGAGGCATGGAAATGTAAACATGGCAGGTAGCAGGAACAAAGGTGGGGCCATCCCATCTTTTATGGATGTACTTTGTCTTACTGAAACTTCAAGCATTACAGTGTGACAGGCAGCAGTGCTGATTGCTCTCCAGTGACTAACAGCTTCAAGTATTTGTGTTGTCTTTAGGAGGGGGTTGAAAATAGCAGCAGCTGAAATGTTGCTTCTGCTGCCCTTGGTCTTGCAGTGGAGTCCAGGAGAGTGTTTGGTGTGTCACCTGCAGGGATTCAGTGGTGGTGTCTGTCAGAGAGGGGTCTCAATTTAACTACAATGACAGAGTATTACAGAATCCCAGAATGTTAGGGGTTGGAAGGGCCCTAGAAAGATCATCTAGTGCAGCCCCCCTGNCCAGCACTCCTAGAGCTTTTTCTCCAGGGCTGAGAGAGTTGGTGATAGTATGGTTGGACTTGCTGATCTTAGAGGTCTCTTCAAGCCTTCATGATTCTATGATTCTCTTGAACAGCTGGGATCTCCTGTTATTTAAGATGAGTTTTGTGAAAGAAGAGCTGTGATTTTGCATGCCTTCTGCCTGCAGAGGCCAGTTTCTGTTGCAGGGGAGGAGGAGGAGAAGAGACAGAGAGAAAGGGAACTGAGCCAGCTGAGCTATGTGGGCAGCATGAGGGAGGAGCAATCTGGGTCAGGAATTGGACAGGAGAAGCAGTTTCTGATAATGCTGTTAAGGGTCTAGAGCCCAAGTGTGCTGAGGAGCAGCTAAGGGAACTGGGATTGGTTAGGCTGGAGAAGAGGAGGCTCAGGGAGTCCTTCTTGCTCCCCACAGCTCCCTGCAAGGAGGTTGGAGCCAGCTGGGGGTTGGTCTCTTCTCCCAGGGAACAAGCAAGAGGAGATGAAATGACCTCAAGTTGTACCAGGAAAGGTTTAGGTTGGATATTAGGAATAATTTCTTCCCTGAAAGAGTGGTTAAGCATTAGAACAAGCTGCCCAGGGCAGTGGTGGAGTCCCCATCCCTGGAGGGATTTCAAAGCCCTGGAGATGTGATGCTGAGGGACATGGTTGTTCAGTGGAGCCCTGGTTGGACTCAGTGATCTTAGAGGTCTTTTCCATCCTTAATGACTCTCTGATTTTGTCAGGTCTGTCTGTGTTTAGGTGTAAAGCAGTGTTTGAATTCTGATCCTCTCTGCTGCTTGGTTCGTTGTGAGGAGGCATGACTAACTTTTTGATGAACATAGTGCCTGTAAAACTTGGCCAAAGTTCTTGTCTAGACTCACAGTCTCAAACTAGGGACAAAGGGACTTAGGAGGATGGAGAGGGGAGATCATGAGAAGGTTTTATGATCTGCCATGGCTTCAGCAGTCCCAAGCAACCACTTGTTCAGAACACATGAACATAAATGTTTCCTCTTTCTCATCCTGAGGGGGGATGAAGTTTGTCTAAAGCCTGCAGTGGGATGTCTTGAGTACAGACTGACTCTGCTGCCTTGAGCAGCTTCTGTAGGGGTGGAGGGGGAGGACAGGCAGGCTGTGGTTTTCTCCATGAAAGCATGATGATGAAATTCTGAAAGAGGTGCAGCAGTTGTTGGCTGTGTTCCTTGGAGCTTTGGAGCTTCAGGCAGTGTGTGGGAAGCTGTGTGTGTGAGATCCTGCCTGCCAACCAGGTTAGCTGCAATTGGGTTGCCATAAGAGAGGTGTGTGCTAGGCTATTTGCTTCTCAACTTGATCTTTCCCTGGGATGAAGTCTCACTGGATGTTGAGTTACAGAATCACAGACAGTTAGAGGTTGGAGGGGACCTCTGGAGATCTAGTCCAACCTCCCCTGCAAGAGTAGGAGGTTGCACAGTTCAACTTTGAAAGAGTAGGGGAACCTAGAGCAAGTTGCACAGTTCAACTTTGGTCCTCCTGCTCCCTCATGGTTTCTGCTTTCATTACTTTATCCTTGTGTGTGATTTTATTTAGCTTTTCCTGGCTTGATGTAGAATTTGCATGTGTTCCCTGTCAGGTTGTCATTTGCTTCCAGGAGTTCAGGCTCTGCTGTTTGTGTTCAGGCAAGGACAATCAGCATCTCTGAAGCTTCCAGCAGGTGCAATATCCTTGCAGGATATCTCATGGCTTGCAGATCTAATAGTGCATGTGACATCTTAGGGTTTCCACTTCAGGATGTGGCTATAATCTGTTGATTTACCGCATTGCTTTGTCTTTTCCTCTCTATTTTTTGGCTGCTTTCTCATATTCAAAACCCCAAACAGAACAATCCACAGGTCAGTATTCTACTCTTTTGAAGTTCTTGTGGCTTGCCCCCTTTTTTTTAGGGGTGTGTGCAGATCATCAGACCTTCAGTGTAGCAGCTCTTAGGACAACAAGGATGCCAAGGAGTGAATGCATCAGGTAGCTGAGTTAGCCCTTAAGTGTTATAACTTCATGCCAAGAGGGAATCTTGTATCTGCTTTGTAGAGCAGAGAGTCAAGGGACAGTTTTGGGAGCAAGAAAGCAGCCAAGCTGTGCAGGGTTCCTTGGACTTGCTATCATGATTTCCTCTGGCTTTCTCCAACACATTCCTTAGTGGTGTCTGGCTCAGGAAGGCTGATCCATGGAAAATCTAGCCAGCTGCTGAAGGGAGAGGATGACATTTCTTGGGGGTGGGGAACTGGAGGCTTGTGCAGAGTCAGAGAGCAGCTTGTCAGGCTGAGCAGCATCCTGGGAGCCTAAAAAGCCTTGGGATCCAGTGAGGGTCACTGAAAGCTTTAAAACCATTGAGAAACAGAGAGGAATAAGGCAAAAGTCCTCAAGTCTATTAACATTTAAAAGTACTTCTTTAGCATTTCCAGTTAAATCATCAGGCTTAATTCACTCTCGAAGTTCTGTATGTGGTTTTGGTCCCTGAGCCAGTGTAGTGAGGAAGTCACTAGCTGAGTGCTTGAAACTGAAGTGAAACCAATGTTTGACAACTGCAGATCAAGATGTAGAGCAAATTTGCATCTTATTTTCAAGTTAACATCATGGAAATGAGGGGATCAGTCAAAATTGAGGGAACAATCAAAAAAGAAATCAAACTAATTTCTTTTCTCTCCTCCATTCTGGCTAAAAATAAGGTGTGAGGAGAGAAGATCTCTGTAAAATTGTGACAGCTAGCATCTGTACTGAAGTGGCAGCAGATTTCCTCTCTACTTAATCAGCAGAAGTGTAAAACACACTTCATGCTTAATCTTTCTGATGTACCTAGCACATATTTTATACTTCTCATGGACCTAGCACAGTTAACAGTTCTCATTTTCCTCATTAAAGAACATCCTAAAATGTCGTTTTTGTGTATTTCAGCAGAATTCCAGGCTGTGATTTTGCATTGCCTCCTGAATTAGACATATTACTGATGGCTATTGCTTCAGCCTAGGATAGAAAATGAAGATAGTGAATAAATACTGAGTTTTCTTCTAGTAGAAGCAGCCTGGTACCCTCCCATTAGCCAGGAAGGAGCCACACTGTTGTATATATACA
The DNA here is from genome assembly GCA_013396975.1 of Bucco capensis. Lineage (NCBI taxonomy): Eukaryota > Metazoa > Chordata > Aves > Piciformes > Bucconidae > Bucco > Bucco capensis. The sequence goes on along the minus strand of VWZO01022460.1, from coordinate 47,416 downwards.
CAAGTACCCAAATGAAATAAAGAAGAAATTGTTATATCTTACCCCTTTTCCACCCAAGAAGGTGATAGTTGATCAAGTACAGACCCTTCATCTTGGAACAGGAAAAGTATCTCCTCTTTTTAACTCATTTTCTTTTAACTGTGCTCTTTTCCCCAGCTGGGTTTTGATTCTTTCTTTCTGTTCTGGTCCCTGTTTTGTTTAACAATAACAACAACAAAGAACAAAACACCCAGAGCTGATTTCTTCACCAGGACAACTTTATGGCTTGTTCCTTTTGGTTTTGTAACTGTGAGGTCATCTCTGAGGAATTGACATTTTAAGGAGGTGATTAGGGAGTAGCTTTGTTGGGAGTTAGATTTTTCTCCTTAAATTTACATTTTTCACCTGCACCTCTTTAAGATATTCTGTCAAATAAATTAGGATAAGGAAAAAGAGACAACAGAGCTTGGTGTAGCCTGGGTTTGGAAGGCTTTGTATGATATGAAAAGCTAGAAGGGTTTACCCAAACTCTCTGTGCTTCAAAAGGAGCTCAGTTCCAGCATCTCAAAAGCAGTCAACAATTACTTTGGTATCAAAGAAATAAAAGGATGCTCTTAAATTGTTTTAATGCATTACCTTTTCCTTCAGAAACTTGCTTTCTCCCTGCCTGGAAAGCCTTGTTGTGATGGGAAAGGCTGTTCCAAGACTTTGGAGCCCAGCCATGGATTTCTTGCATGACTGTGGCATGTTGTTTAGTGGTTCTGTCCTTGTTATGTACAAATAAATCATCATGGATTCTTCATAGCTTCCCTGATAGAAAAAATGGTGCATGAAGTGCTCTCATGACTTGATCAGGATGTTGGAGGACTCTTAGCAACTCACTGCTAAGTTTTTTTTCAGTGTAAAGATGAGATGTAGATACTTCAGATATTTTCCTTGACATATCTCTTAGTTCATTTATCTCTAAGGAATAAATAAGTTCCCTTACAGCTGATAAAATATCTGATCTGTTCATGTGTACCCCATAATACTTTGGGGTTTTTTTTTCCATTTTTCATGGTCTATGCATTCTAATAGAAGAAAATAAAATTGTTTTAAGTTTATGCTTCCTATCTTCTGGTGAATAAAGCCTTTTAAAATCCTTCTTTGCATTAGAATATCTTTGATATGTTAATAATATACATAATATATTAATAATAATCTGTTTTAAGGTATGTTTTTTTGTTAGGAGAGGTGCTTCTAGTAGCTTTTCCAAACAACCCAATGCACATAGTTGTAACTTGAAAAGGTTTCATTCTGGTTTAGGTTTTTTTTTTTGCCAGTGGTCTGCTCTGACTGAGTCCAAATGAGGCCCTTTAATATTTCTCTTTTTCTCATGTGGTATTTGTTTTGTATTTTTTTTCTGTTGCATTAGTTGCTAAACAGCACTTTTGTGGTCAGGGTCTGCTGCTAGTTTTAGCTTTTCAGTTCTGGAAAGATCATGCTAAATATTTTTACCAAGGATGATCTGCCAAGAAAATTTCATAGGAGAATAACCAACCTTTACTTGGAAGCATAGAGCTTTGATGAGCTTTTTTCCCCCTAAATAAATATTGTTAGTATGTGCAATGATCTTTGCTTTGTTATTGTTATGCTTATTGCCACAGCTCTTTGTCCTTCAGTAGTTACTGCTTAGGAATGAGATTTTAATGTTTTAGTAGCTGCTGAGATCTTGCTTCTACAACTCCTTAGTCTGGTTTTCTATGCTGGAATACCAGGAGTTGGCCTAACATTCAGTAATGAGCTTTTTAATCCCTTCTTGCTTGAGTTAATTGGCCTTGAGGAAGAAAGTGTCTGAAGTCTGTGAGTGAAAGGTTGTCTTCTCCTCCTCCCAGTTTTCTCTGCATTAGAGATCAACTATCTAAATTTCACCAACTGCCAATAAATCCCTGCCCATGGCACTAGAGGAGCTGGAAGTTCCCTGCCAACTCTGACAAGTCTAGGATTCTATGAATTCTTTTTCATCACATCACTTGCTGCTTGCTTGAGTCAGATCAGAAACCTAACCCAGCCTGGCAGTTCCTGTTGGATTTCTTAATACTGCCTCTTGGTTACTAATTTTTATGGATGTTTATTTGTGTATTCACATCAGAAAAAAACCCACCCAAACAAATGATGAAACTCCTCCAAAGTATTGTTGTGCTAGAGTTTCTGCAGCCCCCTGGGAACTTCCAAGCAGGCTGCAGAGGGCCTGTTTGCAAAGGCCTGCAGTGAAAGGACAAGGGGCAATGGTTTTAAATTGGAGAAGAGGAGATTTCAACTGGACATTAGAAAGAAGTTCCTCCCCACGAGGGTGGTGGAACACTGGCCCAGGTTGCCCAGGGAGGTGGTTGAGTTCCTATTCCTGGAGGCATTGCAGGTGAGGCTTGCCAGGGCTCTGGGCAAGCTGCTCTAGTTGGGGATGTCCCTGGCCACTGCAGGGGGGTTGGACTAGATGAGCTCCAGAGCTCCCTTCCAACCCAAACCAGTCTAGGATTCTATTCTCTGATTCTATTGACTTCTTGACCTTCATGGCTGGTCTCTGGTGATGCTGCAGTGTAGTAGGAGATCTCAGGACTCCAGAGTTGGTCTGGAGGGTTTCTCCTTGGGTGCTGGGAACAGCAGGGAGCAATCAGAAGCTTCATCTTGAGAAAGAAGTCTTTTCTTCACAGTAATGTCTCATCTCTCTGTGTGACCAGAGTCATTAAGTGGGATTACCTGCAGTGTTCATGGGAGAAGGATGCAACACCACAAAGTGAAACCCAGCTTTTTTTGTAGTAGAGCTCCCAAGTGCTGCTGTAGGGTCTGGTGGGGACTGTGCCAAGCTGTCTGGCAGCTGCTTGATGAAGTTTGGCTACTTGTGGTGGCATCTTCAAGGTCTTTGTGTCCCTGCCTTCTGGAGTGGTCTTGCTTTAGGGATCTTCTTTTATTCCCCTAATATCTCGAGTATTTTGGATTGTCCTTTGTAAGGACACCTACTGTGCTTCCTGTGTGTTAGAAAGGGATGTGTTTGCATGGATTTAGAGCAGCTCACACATTTCTTTGGGTCACCTTAGTTGGCTGAGAGCTCTGGGCAGTGAGTTCAGAGAGGTAGGTAGGTGAAGTGAAGGATCTCTTTGACACTGTGAGATGTAGAAAGAACAATGCAGCACTATAGGAGCTTCCCAACCACACAGACTTACAAAGGGTAAGAGGTCAGAAACTAGAAAGGAGAGGAGAAACTTATCTTTCAGTCCCTGTGCAGGAGGTCAGGGCACCTTTGGAGAAGAAGCAGGCAGCACTTGAGACAGCAAAATGTTGTGGTCACTGGTGAGTGAAGCTTGGCAAGGAATGAATAAGATGTGGAAGCCTGAGAGGGTTGCCACAGGAGCTGCAATTAGGATTAGATTAAATGAAGCCAGAGCCAAACAAACAGCTCTTCTGGTGAATTGAGCTGTTGATTCAAGGCTGGAGGTCAGACAACAAGGTTGGGATGAGGAGGGGAGTTCACCGTGGCAGTTGAAAATCCTGATTTGGAGGCTATGAGAGGGATGTTGCATGCCCTCCTCTTCCTTAGTGTTGAAGGAGAAAGTGGCTGGACAAGGAGCCTGAACAAATAAACTTGCATTCAGATGTCCAAGTGAACTGATGCCTCCAATTTTGACCATCTGGCATGGTTTAGTCTTGTGAACTTCCCTGGAGTGGAATTGTTTGGCCTGCACTGTTAAGAATAAATAAAACAAAACTGCAGAGGATGTAACTAGTGCTGCAAGCAGTTTTGCTGTGTTATTTCTGGTCATTAGCTACAGAATGTGTCCTACCCAGCTTGTGTTTTGTGCTGGGTGTTGTTTGGGTGTGTGGTGGGAAGCATTGCACACAGGGATTACCACCAGTGGCCTGCTGGCTTCTGCTGTCCCACAACACCTTTTTGGTGCAGTTCTGAGAAGGAAGTTAATTCTCTGTGGGTAAACTCAGTGGTTATTTTGTGTTGAATGGAATAATTTCTCCCTTATATCCGATAGAAATCTCTCTCTTTTAATTTCAACCCATCACTCCTTGTCCTGTTCCAACACGCTCTGCTAAAAGGTCTCTTCCCCATCTTTCTTCTAGGTCCTTTAAGTACTGAAAGGCTACCAGAAGTTTTCCCTGGAGCCTTCTCTTCTCCAAGCTGAACAAGCCCAACTCTCTCAGCTTTTCTTCATAGGAGAAAACAGGTCCTCTGGTTGATTGAAATACTGAGGAAATTTCAAGGGCTGAGAAGGAGACAAAATATTTGGCTGTTGGGCTTTAAAAATCTAAAGATTTAGAATTATCATTTGAATTTAGAATATCATTATCATTTAGAAAGGGGCAATGGGCACACACTGCAAGCCAGGAGCTTGCAGCTGAGCAGCAGGAGGAACTTGTTTGTTGTGAGGGTGCAGAGCCCTGGCCCAGGCTGCCCAGAGAGCTTGGGGAGTCTCCTGGTGTGCAGAGATTGCCAAGGCCCCTGGAGGGGATGCTGGGCAAGCTGCTGGGGATGAGCCTGCTGGAGCAGGGGGGATGCACTGGGTGATCCCCAGAGGTCCCTAGAGAAGGCCTAATCCTTTGCCCATGTTTGGATGCATGCTCCTTCTGGATGGTGAAGGATACCAATGATTTTACTGTGATCTAGAAGCACCCCTGCTAGGAAGGTGCTTGAAGAAGCACCAAAGGTTTCCTTTGTGGTTAGCAGATAACTATCAGTTTCAGTGATTTGATATGTTGGATTCAGATGCTGGGTTCTGCTGTTCTCTTTGACTTCAGCTGAGTCATATTTGTGTCCTTGACACATTCTTTTGACACTCATCTCTTACCTGAGCACTCCAGGACTTTGAAAGGCCAATTATTGGTGGTGCCTTTGCATCCTCAACTTTAGTAACTGCCCAAATTCATTGCACCTAACCTAGTTTTTGCTTGATTTTCTATCATCCACCTCTTCACTAGATTTCCTCTGTTTAGAAGACCTCTGGGTAAGAGTGAAGCAGTTGGGGTTAGACTCCTCTACCTTTCCAGTCATCAGCAAAAGTATGCCTGGTGGGATCAAAAATAATGTAGTTTAGCCCAAGTGATTTAGAGCTCATTTTACTGAAGTGAAAAGTGTTAATGACATGTCCTCTTAAAGCTTTCTGCATCTGAGCTTCCTGTAACATTTTCCTCCAGCACTGAATTCTTAGTGTGAAGTTCACAGTGTTCTCAGAGAGGACAAGTGCTGTGAAGGCTCAGTTGGAGCATCCTGCTCCTCCTCCTTCTCAGAAGGTTGTGGGCACCACTTGTCTCTGTCAGGAGGTTGATTTCAGAGTTATGCTTGCAGGGAGCTGTGCCTTAGGGGTGCTGTGTCTCCAGTGCTTCTCAGTTCCACTTGGAGAGCACACTGGAGAGCTTTAGCACCATGAGATGGGGGCTTGAGCACCTCATGCTCCATGCATAGTCCTTTTGCACCACTCCAGCAAGCACACCCAGCTCAAACTTCTCCATTCCAACAACCCTGAACTATGGTGTTGGAGGCATGAACTCTTCTTTGCTGCCAGGTAGCTGAGGGCTTTCCAAGTCCTCAAATCTTTCTGCCAGAAACTTTATAACTCCAAGAACCTTGATGCTTTGCTAATGCCCAAACCAGATAATCCTCACCCAGGTTGCTCTCAGCTGTATTTGTGACACATGACATCACAGCATTATCTTTCCACAGTTTGCAGTCTAATTAAATCTATCTTCACTCTTCTTCTTTCAGGCTAGAAATCTTCATACAGGAGAACTGGCTGCTGTCAAGATCATCAAGTTAGAGCCTGGTCTGTTGTACATTCTCTTCTCTTTATGTTTGATTACAGTATCATGTTTGCCATGTGCTCATTTTCACACAACTCTGAAGCCCCAGACATCTGTAGATGCAGTGGTTAGGTGACAGGAAGCTCTGCAGGATGGACCATTGCTTTTTGGCTGTGTCTTGCTCACTCTTTACTTGTTTGCTCGTCTCTGCTTTATCAGTTGTTACATAAAAAGAGGTTGCTGTTCCAGTCTGGTGTTAGTATGAGGAGAAGATGAGGCACAGATGGTAAACTGTGAGCTCTCAGACAGCAGGGAGCTGGTAGGCTGTGGGAATTAAAAGGGGGAAGGGAGTAGGCAGTGATGCTGTTGTCCATCAAAGCTGCACTGGGAAAACCAGAACTTTGTGCTTTTTAATGTCACCTTTCACATAATCATTAAGGTTGGGAGAGGCCTCTAAGATCATTAAGTCCAACCATACCTATCCCTAACCTTTGCTGAGGGAGGAGGATGCCTCATGCTCTCATTTCCCCATTGCTGCCACTCCTTCTACCAGCAGGAGATGCAGGAGAAGCTTACTTGCTGCCCAGGAGATTTGCTGAGCTGAAGCCTAATCTGAGTCCTGCACAGAGAGCTGAAGTCAGAAACTGGGTCCTGAGTGGAGAAGAGGAGATTTAAACTGAACATTAGAAAGAAGTTGCTCCCCACGAGGGTGGTGGAACACTGGCCCAGGTTGCCCAGGGAGGTGGTTGAGTTGCCATCCCTGGAGGCATTGCAGGTGAGGCTTGCCAGGGCTCTGGGCAAGCTGCTCTAGTTGGGGATGTCCCTGGCCACTGCAGGGGGGTTGGACTAGATGAGCTCCAGAGGTCCCTTCCAACCCAAACCATTCTAGGATTCTATTCTATGAGTGGAAATGAGGAGAGGAGCTTTTTATCTCCTCAGTCATCACTGAGTCCCACCTGAGGACCCTGGATTTGTTGAAGAGGTTGAACAGCAGCTGAAGCTGAGGCAGCAGTGTGCCCAGGAGGCCAAGAAAGCCACCAGCATCCTGCCTTGGATCAGCTCTAGTGTGGCAGCAGGGCTAGGGCAGGGATTGTCCTCCTGCACTGGGCACTGGGGAGGCCACAGCTCCAATCCTGGGCTCAGCTTTGGGCTCCTCACTCACTGCCAGAAGGACATGGAGGTGCTGGAGTGTGTCCAGAGCAGGGCAAGGAAGCTGGGGAAGGGTCTAGAGCACAGGTGTGCTGAGGAGCAGCTGAGGGAGAAGGAGGAGGTTCATGGGAGAAGCTAAGCCTTTGGGTGAGTCTGACTTCTTAACCCTTCCTTGGCAAACCAGTGCTGGTTTTATGGACATGGATTGCAGTGATAAAACTAATTAGGCAATGATAAATTCAGCAGAAACCACAGCAGGGATCCCTGCTCAGCACCATGTGGCCAATGTTTGGGGCAGTGGAGCTGGGGAAAGCAAACCACTGTCAGGTTTATCTCCCAGCAGGTCTACAAGGAGGCAGAGCAATCCTGTAATGCCAGAAAAAGGACGATATTAACCTATTGCTAATGTCATGAGATGCTTCCTTGATGCAGTTGATCCAAATGAAGTAGATTATTGTGAGTTTGGAGAACTGAGTTGAAGCAGAGGTGGAATCCTCTGTTAGAGCTGAAGGAGGAGCAGGAACTCTCAGAAGCTCCTGGTGGTATTTAGCTTGCAGAAGAGGAACCTCCTCAGTGTCTATGACTCTCTGAAAGGAGATTGTAGCTAGATGGGGATTGGTCTTTTCTCCCAGATAACTAGCAATAAGATGAGAGGAAACAGCCTCAAGTTACACCAGGGGAGGTTCAGGTTGGACATTAGGAACAATTTCTTCCCTGAGATGGTTGTCTTTTTGCTAAGGTAAAAAGTGCAAGACTGTGACCTGTGAGCACATGTGGCTATGTGACCATAGCTTGTATCCTTCATTATATTGTTGCTCTGACTTGCCACAGGGAAGCAGCTTCTCCTAGTTTGGATCATACATCATCTTCTAAACCTTGCCAACCTGATCTCCATCCACAGCATGCACACCCAAAGCTTCTGGGCAGAGATCTCACCAGGACTTTGGCTTTGTTTTTAAGGAGGTTTCACAGCATTTGGTGACTTGTTTATTAATCTGTAGTTGTCTGGGCTGTCTGTAGGGTTTGCTGGGCTCTGCAGCAGCTTTGCTTCTTGTGGAGGAACACATGGCAAATCAAAAAATCTTCCAGCTTTATAAAGCAAGCAATCAGCTGCTCCCTGCTTCAGTATTCTGACTGAGGTTATGGGTTTTGAAGAGCTTTGTAGGACTCTACTTGCAGAGCAGCAGCAATTCCTGGACCAGGAATTGTCAGAAGCTGTTGGAGGTAGCTATGGTGATACCCCAGGGAGGGCAATTCCCTCTGAGCACCATCACAAGCTCCTGTCACACTGTAGGGCACAGCTAGAGGAAGGCTAAATTAATCCTAAATTAGTCACCAGAGAAATAGATTTATGAGTTACATCCAGCATCTTCTGGAGAGGAGGAGGTCGTTGGCAGCTCATAGATGGGAATTCGTTAGCAGATGGCAAAAGAAGAGCTCCCAACTCAACATTTGATTAATACATAGACAGGACAATTAGGAGCAGAAGACAATAGAGTCTGAAGCAAAGAGTTCCCCAGAGGTGGTGAGGAATGCTTTGAATTCAAGCTGCAAGAAGCAGTACACACTGAGAGAGAGAGAGAGAGCACTGTTTGGGGAGATCTAGCCAAGCTGCTGACATGGCAGGTAGGGAGGAGCTGTGCTTGGCTTGTGTTGCTCCCTCATCTTATAGAATCAT
>VWZO01022460.1:21237-34703 GCA_013396975.1 Bucco capensis | reverse complement strand
GCTTAGTATGGGCCTGCAAACCCCTTAGGTTAAATAGGCTTCCATCAGTATGATATCTAATGGAGATCCCATCCTGGTCATCCAATTCTGCCCTGGCCCTTTGGAGCATCATGCTCACCATGAACTCCTGTTTAAATATGGATGCACTGTGCCTTTAGCAGACCTTACTCTTGCTCAGCTTCTGCAATCTGATCTGAGAGCATCACTCCAGGCTAGGGCTGCAAGTTGCAGCAGTTTCCTCCCTGCCAGCTGGGCTGTAGAACAAGAAGCAAGCTGGTTGTGCCAAGCAGAGCATCCTGCACCAGGGGAGAGAAGATCTCATTGGAACTCTCCCTTGTGTCCTGCCTGCCTGCAGAGGTAAAAGCTGCAGTGAGTCCCCACACTGCTGCTGTGATTTCCAGCAGCTCCCTCCAGCCCAGCATGCCACACAAGCCATAATTGCAAACATGTGAGGAGACCAAAAAAGCACATTTTTCCAATTCCTTCTTCTTTAGCATCAGGCAATCTCTTGATGGCAAAAGCAGATGCATATCTCTCTGTGTCTGGATGTCTTGTCCTCTCTGAGCTGATTCTTTTTCTCTTGCTCTCCCTCTCAATGAGGTATTTGCTGCAACTTCTTTGTCTTGCTGTGTCTTTTGTCTTTCTTCTTTTGCCCTATTCCAGCATCTCTTGCCAAGATTAATACTCCAGCTGCCTGGAAACTCTGAATTCCTTTGGTTTAAATTCATTCTTGTCATCTTTAGGCTATAGATCTTCTCTCCTATCTCTGTGTCTGATCTTTCAGAGTCATTTTCTCATGGATACTTCTCATCTTTCCATCTGCTGCTTTTATGTTGGGGATGTCCCTGGCCACTGCAGGGGGGTTGGACTAGATGACCTCCAGAGGTCCCTTCCAACCCAGACCATTCTAGGATTCTATGATTCTATCAGCTCTCTGTCTAGATTCAGCCTCCTCTCCCCTTTTTCCTTTCCCAAATCCCTTTTATTTTTGCCTCTTTCTGTAGGAAGCTCCATTTCTTGCAGAGATTCTTCATTTACTCATTGCAAAGCCAGAGGTCATCTCTTCTGGCTTCCTCTCCTACACACAGGATCAGCCTAAATCACTGCTGATGGCTTTACTTTCTCAGTGTTTTCCTCATATTTTCTTTCCACTGGTGGGAAATTCCACAGCTTTCCAGCCCTTTTGAGTTCAGTGCTGTGCTATTCCTTGAATAGGAGAAGCTTCTCATCTCCAGAGGGAATTTAGGTTAAGGCAATTTAAGCCCCTTGCTAATTGTCCTAGCATCAAAGTGGTGAATGGATTATCCCTTCTTCCTCCCCTCCCCTGCTGTATTTTATCTGCAGGAAGGTTGTTCTCTTTTCTACTTGTCTTGTTCTAGCCCAAACCACCACATTTCCTCCAATTTTTTCCCCATTAGTCACAGTTCCTAGCACTGCTGTTGCTGTTGCTCCACACTAGGCAGTGTGGAAAAGCCATGGACAAGGTCTGGTTGCTGCCTGATCTATCTTGCTGTTGTGGGGATGCTTCTTGGTCATGATTTTCCCATGGGACAGCATCTAGCTGTTCTGAAATGCTGCTTCTGATGGAGCAAAGATACTTTGATTTGGAGATGGACAGGTAGTAGCATTAGTGAAGCATTGGGAAAGGACCTGTTAGGATGTCAAGTAGTGCTAGGACTAGTGGAATGGATACAAGCTAGAGGAGGGGAAATTGACGTTGGCTGTTAGGCAGAGGTTGTTCCCCAGGAGGGTGCTGAGCCACTGGCCCAGGTTGTCCACAGAGGTGGTGGCAGCCCCATCCCTGGAAGCATTGCAGGCCAGGCTGGCTGGGGCTGGGAGCAAGCTGCTCTAGTTGGGGATGTCCCTGGCCACTGCAGGGGGGTTGCACTAGATGAGCTCGAGAGGTCCCTTCCAACCCAAACCAGGCTAGGATTCTATGATAATAATCATTTATAGGCAGGGTGCATGGATTCAAGGGAATACATAGCTGGAAAGTATCACATAGAGCAAGCCCAGTGTGAAATCTGGGCTCAGTGTATGAAAATTGGGTTACCTTTTCTTTTTCTGTTATTAAAAAACTCACTACTTATGTTTAAAAGAAAGCTCTTGACATTTGAAGCTCTTCTACTAATGATTTCCTGCCCCAGTGAAGTGTTTCTCTGTACAGCTGAACTTCAAGAAGCCCTTGAGAGTTTACTGAAATCAGGCAGGGATGTATTCATGCAAATGCCCAGCAGGAAAGGAGATGGAGGTGTTGGTCAATAACAGCTGAAGCTGAGGCAGCAGAGTGCCCAGGAGGCCAAGAAGGCCACCAGCATCCTGCCTTGGATCAGCACTAGTGTGGCAGCAGGGCTAGGGCAGGGATTGTCCTCCTGCACTGGGCACTGGGGAGGCCACAGCTCCAAGCCTGGGCTCAGCTTTGGGCTCCTCACTCACTGCCAGAAGGACATGGAGGTGCTGGAGTGTGTCCAGAGCAGGGCAAGGGAGCTGGGGAAGGGTCTAGAGCACAAGTGTGCTGAGGAGCAGCTGAGGCCACTGGGCTTGCTTAGGCTGGATAAGAGGAGACTCAGGGGAGACCTTCTCACTCTCTACAGCTCCCTGCAAGGAGGTTGGAGCCGGGTGAGGGTTGGTCTCTTTTCTCAAGGAAGAAGTGATAGGACAAGAGGAAACAGCCTCAAGTTGTGCCAGGAGAAGTTTAGTTTGGACATGAGGAACAATTTCTTCCCTGAAAGGGTTGTTAAGCTTTGGCCCAGGCTGCCCAGGGCTGTGCTGGAGTCTCCATCCCTGGAGGGGTTGAAAAGATGAGTAGATGTGTTGCTGAGGCACATGGCTTAGTGGTGAGCTGGCAGATGATCTTCAAGGTCTTTTCCAGCTGGAACTGTTCTATGATTTTGTGATCTCCACAGGTCCCTTCCTACCCCTGCCATGCTGTCATTCTCTGAATAGGCTGAGATAAAGAATGCAAACTGCAAGGGTGATGTGTGTGGATGACATTGCTGAGCAGGCTGCTGTGCTAGAAAAACCCTCCTGAAGGGCTTAGCAGTTCATGGCTTGTTTTTCTGAGTTAGGTGCAGTACTTTGAGATCTCTTGGAATGTTCCCTTCAGTGTGAGCTAACTGTGGCTGCTTCCTGTTTTTCAGGAGATGACTTTTCCTTGATCCAGCAAGAAATCTATATGGTTAAGGAATGCAAACATTGCAACATCGTGGCTTATTTTGGGAGCTATCTCAGGTAATCCTCACTTCTTATTCCTGCATGGCTGCTGGTGCTTTTTTGTCTGCTTTAGTTCTTAGATCCTCTCAGTGTTCTTCTCTAGGTTGCATTCCCTTCAGTTGCCCAGTTGGCTTGAAAAAGAAAGAAGAAAAGTGACTAACACTTTGTTTTCTCTGCTGGCCAAAAGACTGGAATGTATTTATCACATGGAACAGAAACTCACTCTTCCCCTAGAGACTCTTGCCACATCCTACTTACTTGTTGGGTAGATTTGAAACCTTTCTTCTGATAGAAAACTAACTCAGTATTTATCTAGAGCAAGATTGCTTTTAGGTGTTTTACTCATCTTGTGTGCTGTGGAAGTATAAGCAGTGAGGTACAAACACTCCATCTGAGCTGCTGCTACTAATATTGTTCATCCTTCTGGTGTCCTGAGAGGCAGAAAGAAGGTGATTCCAGCTGCCTTCATCTTGCACATGTTAAATCTTACAGAGAATGGATCAAGAAATGGACATTTTCCATTTCTGTGGAGCTGTGCCATTTATCAATTGACTCTGGGAATATCTATCAGCACTTTGCCTGTTGGGTCTTTTTTTTCCATGAGGCTTCCTCTTTAGGTTTCTTGAAGGGCTGTGGGTTTTTTAAGCCTAAATGGACTTAACTGCAACAAAATGGCTAAGTTTCAACATGCCCAGTACCCTTTTTGGAGGCCATGAAATGTTGTTTAGCTATAAATTAGGTTATTTCAGTTTGAGACACTAAACTCACAGCTTATCTCAGGTAATCTTGCTGATAGCAGATAAAGCTTAGGTGTTTCTTCTGCCTGCTCTTTATTGAAGTTAAGAGGACAGAGTTAATGTAACACCTTTTAGGTCTGATAGTGTTTAAAGACTTCTCAGGGACTTTGGCATAAAGTTTTCTTCCTGATAGGTGAGAATTCAGGTTGAGATTATTATAATACATGTTGGACATCACAGAAGCATTAAGGTTGGAAGAGACCTCTAAGATCTTGTAGGGTAATGCACCTGGGGAGGAATGAATAACCTCATGGACCAGGACAGGGTAGGGGCTGATGAGCTCAGTGGAACAAGGCCTGGCTGTGCTGGTGGCCAGCAGGATACCCAGGAGCCAGCAATGTGCCCTTGGGGCCAAGAAGGCTAATGGCATCCTGGGCTGCAGCTAGAAGAGTGTGGAAAGCAGAGCAAGGGAGCTTCTCCTTCCCCTCTCCTCTGCCCTGGGGAGGCCACAGCTGGAGGATTGGGGCCAGTTCTGGGCTCTCCTGGTTAAGAAGGATAGGGAACTTCTGGAGAGGGAACAGAGAAGGGACACTAAAGTGATTAGGAACTTGAGCATCTCTCTTATGCAGAGAGGCTGAGAGAGCTGGGGCTGCTTAGGCTGGAGCAGAGCAGCCTGAGGGGAGAGCTGAGCAATGCTTAGCAATCCTTCCAGGGTGGGGGGCAGGAGGCTGGGGCCAGGCTTTGTTCTGTGGTACCCAGGGACAGGACTAGAGGCAATGGGCACAAACTAGCAGCCAGCAAGTTCATCTGAACAGGAGGAGGAATTTTTTTCCTTGGAGGGTGGTGGAGCACTGGCCCAGGCTGCCCAGGGAAGTGCTGGAGTCTCCATGTCTGGAGAGATTCCAAACCCAACTAGAGCCCATCGTGTGCAAGCTGCTCTAGGTTCTGCTGCTTTAGCAGGGAGGTTGGACTAGATGATGTCCAGAGGTCCCTTCCAATCCCTAGCATTCTGGGATTCTGTGATCAAGTCCAACCATACCTATCCCTACCATGCCACTAAACCATATCCCTAAGAAGCCTCTCTCTACCTGTTATCAGACTGTGGATTTGGAACAAAGAGTGACCCAAGCCAACAGAAAATACATTCACTCATCATTATGAACTCTGTTCATCTGTATCCAGCTCAAGTTGTGATGCCTGTGTTCTCCCTTTCTTTTTGCCAGCCGTGAGAAGCTGTGGATATGCATGGAATACTGTGGTGGGGGATCCCTCCAAGACATTTACCACGGTACTTTAAAACTTTTCTTCACATTTATCCCTTTTGGAACTCTTCCCCAAAGAAATAAGCAACAAACTAACAGGGAACAATTGGCACTGGCCAAGCACTGCATGTTGGATTTATTCTTAGGGCACAGTCAAGTTTGGTTTAGCTACAGTCAACAGATTTTGTTGAGAGCCTTCAGAGCCTCATTTGGGGCTAATAGTGTGTCATTCTAGGAGGGGGAGATGCTTGGTTTTCCAGTCATCCCACTGTTTGTTGTTCTCCATGATGCTTAAGGGACTAACCCAAAGAGCTTGAGTCATTGCTCAGGAGCTCAGCTGCATCTTGGCTTCTGTCTGAATGTGCAGCTTATCTAGATTCCCAACCAGAAATCACTCCAGTTGGATCCAGAGACTGTAGATGGTGTGAGGAAGCAGTTTGCACTGGGGAATCACCAAATTTGATCCCTAAAGGATAAAAATGACTCTAATTACCACTCCTGCACAATGCCACAGCACTCTGTTATCGTTCTTCTCCCTTCTGAGGTTGTATTTAGAGCTGTTGATCCTGCAGAAGAATGTATTGGAGTTGCTGGAAAAGCAATCTGGGGACTTGCTCTGCCTTTGACTGATCAGATACAGATTTTGAATACCAGAGCTGTATTTTTCAGCCAGTTAGTGCAATTGCTTTAAAACAATTCTGAGTGCCATGAGTCCTTAATATAGAACATTGGCACTTCAATTAGCAGAAATCACTTTGATTGGGGTTTTTTTCCCTTCCTCAGAGTACAGGAGATCACCTAACTACAAAATCACTTGTAAAATGATCATTAGATCTCTGCCAAAACAGTTTTTCTTCTCTCTGTGAAGATTGTCCTCTGTTATTGTGCTGTTTTGTTGTGTTTTATCTGAACAGAAAGCCTTTCTGTAAGCAAGCAAACAACTCCCTCTTTTCAGCTCAGTGTAAAACACAGCTCATGGCAAATCAGTCTTTCCCTTCTGCATGGGGAGAGCACTTTCTGGCTGCTTCACAATGTCCTGGATGTGTTGGGTATTGTAGATTTACTTTGTCATCTCTGTTTTCAGTAACAGGACCTCTGTCAGAGTTACAGATTGCATATGTATGCAGAGAAACATTACAGGTACTGTATTTCTGCAGGGGTATGGCAAAGTGTTTGCTCCATGCTCAGAAGATGGTTTCAGACAACACTGTAGAGCCAACACTTGCTCTGGGAATCCATCTGAAACCAATTAACTGGAGTTCATCTCTTCATTTCCATGTTGTAAATAAAGATTAGCAAGAAACTCCAGTAATGAGCTGAATAGATGTGCATGAAATCCTTGTAAGAACAGTGGTGTAATTTGCAGAGGAGTTTACCCAAGAGCAGACAAATCAAAATACCAAACCTCAATCCTGCTCCTCTTTCTTTGGTGAGCCTGGTGGTTTGAGGAAAGGTCACTAAAAGTTGTGATCACAGTGTTGTTCTCATCCATTGTTCTAACAGAGTGATTCAGGGCAGATTTTTGAATGTTATTGCAGAAGGTAGCTAATACACAGAATTCCAGCAANGCAGAGGAGGAGAAGCTCCCTTGCCCTGCTGCTCACACTCTTCTCCATGCACCCCAGGAGCCCATTGGCCTCCTTGGTCACAAGAGCACACAGTACCTAGTAAGTGAGGGCAAGTAGCTTAGTAATGAGGAAAAAAAACCAACCTATTTTAAGGTGCCTGCTTGATCTGTGGCAGTTAATTCTAATAATTTGAAAAGGAAAAAAATCCTGCAAGCAGGTGATTAAAATCCTGTTTCATTTTCTGCTTGCTAATAGCTGTAGAACTGCCACACATGATGAGGCAGGCAGCTTGGTTGTTTGAAGGAACTTTTCTTTCCCCCTCACTGTATGCATGAATAGTTATGGGATAGAATCCCAGGAGCTGCACACCTTGCCCTGGAGCAGTGGCTGTACTTGGGCCTGTGAACTAAACTGCCTGACAGTTCTGCTGCTCCTTTCTGGCTGCAGCAACTTGTAGTGCTGGAAGGGGAGCTTGAAGGCTAAACCACCTGCTGCTTGAAACCTTCAGGGCTTCCAGATTAGAGCAGAAGTTTAGCAAAGGGAGAAGGTGCTGGATCTTGAGGTTTGTTTTGAAGCTGCACCTACCTCTGTGTAAAATGTTACACCATGACTTGGTTGAATGGAGTCTGCACAAGTTGCTGGGAGGGATGAGGAACAGCATCCAGGGTATCTCTCTGTCTGCAAATCTCCAATTTCTCCACTTCCACATAAAATCCATTGAGTAATTAAAGTTCATTAAGTGGGACTGAGGGTTTTTTAGTGTGTTAAATGGTAAAGTGACCATGTTGTGTCTCTCTGATTTCCAGGGTCTGGCTTATTTGCACATGAAGGGCAAAATGCATCGAGATATAAAGGTAAGGTGGAAGTCTGAGACACTTATCTTAAACTTTCTAGGGAAGAAAAATCCTCCTGATAACTTTCTAGTGCAGAAAAATACTCCTGAGAAAGATTTTTAACCTCCTATTTATTGTATTATAGGGTGCAAATATTCTCCTAACAGACCATGGAGATGTCAAATTAGGTAAGTGGCCTGAATGTAAGAAGAAGACGACAGGATGCAAATGGAAATGTTTTCATTTGATCACTCAAAAGCTACAATACCAGCTGGGCTACTTCAGTTTAGCAAGTTGCTTTTGATCATTCCTTGAAGACACAAAAAACCCAACAACTAGAATGTAGAGATTGTGCCTCCCAAGAAGAATATTCAACTCTTGTAAAGCTTTGTCCTGTGTTGAACAGCAAAGATTGAGCTTACTCCAAATGATAAAGCACAGGACAGTAGATCTGCTCTACTTTTGTTGTCAGGTTTGTTAGATCATCTTCTCAGTGGCATGAGCCTTTTGCTGTTGCACTGTGACATGGTTTAGTGGCATGGTGGTGATGGTTAGACTTGATGATCTTAGAGGTCTTCTCCAACCTGAATGTTTCTGTGACATGAGGTTACCTGAATATGGATTGGATGGGTGGACTGTTCAGTGGATAAGGAACTGGCTGGCTGGTCACATCCAGAGGGGAGTGGTCAATGGCTCCAAGTGCACCTGGAGATCAGTGCCAAGTGGTGTCCCTCAGGGCTCTGTGCTGGGGCCTGGACTGGTTAATATGTTTATAAATGCTATGGCCAGCAGCATTGAGTGCACCAGCAGCAAGTGTGCAGATGACACCAAGCTCTGGGGTGCTGGGGATAAGTTGGAGAGGCAGGATGTCATCCAGAAGGACCTGGACAAGCTGGAGAGGTGAGCCCAGGGGAACCTCAGGAGCTTCAACAAGACCAAGTGCAGGGTCCTGCCCCTGGGTCAGAACAATCCCCACTATCAATCCAGGCTAGGGGATGAGATGCTGGAGAGCAGCCCTGCAGAAAAGGCCTTGGGGTGCTGGTGGCTGAGAAGCTGGCCATGAGCTGGCCTCCTGAGTGCAGGGAGCTGGACTAGAATAGCTTGGAAGGTTCCTTCCCACCCAAACGTCTTTCACTCCATGATTCTATGACTGTTCTTTCATAATATGCTATTTTCTGGAGTAGAACTGAGGTTGCTGAGTTTATGATCATTTTCTTTTCCAGCTGACTTTGGTGTAGCAGCAAAAATAACAGCAACCATTGCAAAGAGGAAATCCTTTATTGGGACTCCTTACTGGTAAGGAACTTCTTTGATTGCTATGGTTGTGTGCAAAGCTAGGTCTGTATTTATGCCAGGAGCTCTCAAATACACACACACTGAAGTTACACACCTATTTGTAGAGCAATTGCATCTGTTCCCTTTCTTCCAAGTAAAATACCCTAAAGGTCATCATCATGGGCAGGCTTCACAAACACATCTCCGGGGAGGGCTCCATCCACGCTCTTCCCAAGAGCTTTTTCCACGCGCTGCTGGCTGCAAAGGCCAATTTGGGACAGACAAGAGCAGTTGCAAAAGGCACAGCACAAGGACTCCTCAGGAGGTAGAAGCTGCAAGACACGATTCTTTCTACGCTGTCTTTTCTCCTCCAGAGTGATCCTGTGTGCCTGCTCCAAACCATCCGCGGCATTCAAACTAGTGTGTGTGCAGAGCTGCTGAGTGGAGGCCAGAGGAGAGCAGTTCAGGGCAGCAATATGGCCAAGGCTGAGCTGTTGTTTCAGGGAGTCCTTGCATCTCCTCTTTGGGGCTCCTCTCTTGCCACAGCCAGGGGCAAGTTGCCCATGGAGCATGATCTTAGGCAGGCAGGAGTTCTGCATCCTGGAGCCGTGAGCTGCCCAACGCAGCTGCGTTCTCAGCAGCATGGCCTCAAGGCTTGGAATTGCTGCTTGTTCTAGGACAGACGGATTAGTCCCAGCATCTGTCCAATGGATGTTTAGGATTGTCCGGAGACAGCGCTGCTGGAAGCGCTCCAAGAGTCGTAGGTGGTGGCCATAGATGAGCCATGCTTGGGAACCATAGAAAAGAGTAGACAGCACAATGGCTCTAGAAACACTGAGCTTTGGACTTTTCTTCAAGTGTTTATTTCACCAGACTCTTTGATAGAGTTTTCCCAAAGCACTCTATGCCTTTGCTAGCCTATTGTCTATCTCTCTGTCAATCTTACCATCCGAGGAGATGAGGCTGCCTAGGGAATTAAACTGTTGGACTGATTTAAGTTCTGAATCACCAATGATGATATGAGGATGATGAAAAACTTCCTGAGGTGCAGGTTGATATAAAACTTCTGTTTTCTTTAAGCTAACTTCCAGCCCAAAAAGCTCAGCAGTGGCTGCAAAGCAGGACGTTAAACGCTGCAGAGCTACTTCTGTCTGGGCAACAAGGGCAGCGTCAGCAGCATAAAGCAGCTCCTGGACAAGATGCTTTATGGGCTTAGTATGGGCCTTCAAACACCTTAGGTTAAATAGGCTTCCATCAGTAGGATATCTAATGGAGATACCATCCTGGTCATCAAATTCTGCCCTGGCCCTTTGGAGCATCATGCTGACAAAGACTGTGACTAGAGTTGGTGCAAGAACACAGCCTTGTTTCACACCATTAGTTATTAGAAAGGGCTCAGAAAGTGCATTGTCATATCTGACTTGTCCATGCTGATTCTCATGGAATAGGATAATCATTTTAAGAAACTTGATGGGACAACCTAAACCCTTTCTTCCAAGTAAAATACCCCATAGGTAGAAGCCTGGGAAGCACTGCTTGTAGCTGAGCTGTTTCTGTAACACAAGCTACCTGCTCTTTGGGGGAGGATTGCTGTTTCTCTCAAGTTTATTCATGCAGAACAATCTCCCCTTTCTCTAGATACCTAGTACTCAGTTTCTCAGTAACTTCTTCCACATGGAGTGAATAAATCAAACAATGTCCTGTGGTTTCCTGCACAGAAAGAATTGGGAAGAAAACTCAGATTTGAAACCACCTTGTCATTCTCTCTGCTGATTCCTGATCTGTACAAGCCAACATTTAATATGCAAATAGATCCTTGTTAATCTTTTAGAGGCTAATTGAACTGCTGTTGGCTTCTGGCCTTGCCTGGGATGCAGTTGAGATGCTTCAGGCTTGGTATAGACTGAATGCTTAGGTACAGCTTAATCCAGACAATGGTTTGTAATTGTTCTCTGCCCTCTTTATCCTGTGGGAGACTGAGGGCAGGAAGAGATTATCTGGTCAGGAAAGCTTTTCACCAGGAATCATGAGGCTGCTTCTATTCCTAGCCCTGCTCTCCAAGCCAGGAGCTGCGGGAAAACACCTCTGGGTGCTTCTGTGGATGAGGGGAGGTGGGGGGACAGGACATCAGGAGGCTCTGTGACATGTTTTGTGCCTCTTGGCTCTCCTTAAACAATGCTTTTGTGCTCTTCAAGGATGGCCCCAGAAGTTGCAGCAGTGGAGAAGAACGGAGGCTACAACCAGCTCTGTGATATCTGGGCAGTTGGCATCACAGCCATTGAGCTTGCTGAGCTCCAGCCACCCATGTTTGATCTCCATCCCATGAGGTAGAGTCATATAGAATCATGNTGTTCAGCTGTCACTCAGCACCCCTAGGTCCCTGTGTGCCTGGCAGCTCTGCAGCCACTGCTCCCCAAGCCTAGAGCACTGCTGGGGGTTGCTATGGCCAAGGGGCAGCACCTGGCATTTGGCCTTAGTGAACTTCATGGCATTGGCCTTGGCCCAGCCATCCAGCCTCTCCAGATCCCTCTGGAAAGCCTCCCTTCCCTCAAGCAGATCCACACTGGCACCCAGCTTGGTGTCATCTGCAAACTTGCTAAGGGTGCACTCCATCCCCTGGGCCAAATCCTGGATGAAGATGTTAAACAGGAGTGGCCCCAGCACTGAGCCTTGTGGCACCCCACTCGTGACTGGCTGCAGCTGCATTGAACTCCATTGACCACAACTCTTTGCACTCTGCCATCTCTCCAGTTTTTAACCCAATGAAGTGTATGCCCAGCCAAGCCAAGAGCACTTAATTTCATTAGGAGAATGCTGTGTCAAATGCTTGGTCTGCTGCCTGGGGAGCTTCTGGATCTCCAGGATCCCTTTCACTCCCAGTAGTTAAAGAGCTGAACCTTCTCAGACCTAGAAAGTCCTGCTAGCTTCTCCTGCTCTTGCAAAAGGAGTTGGGCTAGATGATCTCCAGAGGTCCCTTCCAACCCCTAACATTCTGGGATTGCTTCATCAAACATCCTTTCTCTGCGAGCTGTGTCTGCTTTTAAGACATCAATCTGAAGCTACAGGCATAAATTTAGGCTTGAAATGAACATTGAAATGTTTAGTGTTAAAAAAAACCCAACCCATTGTGTAGTGGCAACAAACAATGTCATTCAGAGCAGATGCTGTAAAGCACTAGAGAAGCTGTCACCTTCTATTTAAGAGGATTCTGCATGGCAATAAAAGGATTGTATTTAAAGATAAGCAAATCAAGAGCTTTCCTTTGTCCTCTCAAACAGTAGAGATTATAATCCAGTTCCACCATTATTATTTTCACCACAAAGTATTCCAGTGCTTAGATATTGCAATGAAATGAAGGATTTTTTTAACCATATTTTAACATTATTCCTCCTTTACCTTTTAGGGCTTTGTTTTTGATGTCCAAAAGTAATTTTCAGCCACCAAAGCTAAAGGAGAAAGCAAAATGGTAGGTGAAACTCTTTCCTTTGTTCAATATCTTGTAGGTGATGTGAAAATAAAACCTGTTTGTCATCCTTGAAGAAGGGAGGCAGGGGAAAATCAGTGTTCAACTCAGGAGCCTGAGAGGTGATTTCATGTCCAGGGAGCTTCCCTGAGAAACAATTAATTGGTTTTTAGAGGTGTCTCAAAGAGAGTTAAGGTCCACCACTAGCAGCAGATTTCTTCTGACATGGCACAAACTCAGCAGTGTAGAACAGAACAGCCCTACCTGTGTAAATGGATCCAGAGGGAGAGAAAATCTCCCTTCTTTGGTCCGCTTTGTCTATTTTAAAAACTGATTTTATCCTTTATCCCTATAATTCCTATTA
The DNA here is from genome assembly GCA_013396975.1 of Bucco capensis. Lineage (NCBI taxonomy): Eukaryota > Metazoa > Chordata > Aves > Piciformes > Bucconidae > Bucco > Bucco capensis. The sequence goes on along the minus strand of VWZO01022460.1, from coordinate 21,988 downwards.
TAGAGCATTTGCCACTGTCAATGGGACAGGTAAATCACTTAATCCTTTCATGATTTCTTTACCCTGGGACACCTTCCACACTTGTTCACATTTTCTAGATGAGACTCAAACCATTTCTGCTCTGCAGGATTGGGTTTTTTTTGCTCATACAATCTTTTACCTTGAGTTTTGAAGTGGGTTAGAGGAAGGGAGCAAACACTTCTAAGTGCATGTTTCCTGTGTTGAAACTGCTCAGTGTAACCTCAGCCAATGCACTTCACTTGTGCTCAGATGGAAGAGGAAATGTCTTTTGGAAGGTGAGGTGAAAGCAAGCAGAGTTGGACTAAGAATTGTCCCCAGAGAGGCAGCAAAATGAGTGAAAAATCAGAGTTCCTCTCATAACATCAGCTCCTAAATTGAGGTGTGAAAAGAGCTCATGTGGCACAGGCCCTAAGTTGTAGCCAAGAAGGTAAGTTTGCCTGAATTTGGGGTGTAAAAGAGGTGATATGGCCAGCAGGGGCAGGGAGGTGATTCTCCCTCTCTGCTCCACTCTGGGGAGACCTCACCTGGAGTACTGCATCCAGCTCTGGAGCCTCCAGCACATGAAAGAGCTGGAGGGGCTGGAACGTGTCCAGAGCAGAGCCATGAGGATGCTCAGAGGCTGGAGCACCTCTCCTAGGAGGACAGACTGAGAGAGTTGGGATTGTTCATTCTGGAGAAGAGAAGGCTCCCAGGAGACCTTCTTGGCTAGGAGGATGCCCATGAGGCAGCA
>VWZO01022460.1:0-21087 GCA_013396975.1 Bucco capensis | reverse complement strand
TTCCCCAGGAGGGTGCTGAGCCACTGTGCCAGGTTGCCCAGAGAGGTGGTGGCAGCCCCATCCCTGGAACCATTGCAGGCCAGGCTGGCTGGGGCTGGGAGCAAGCTGCTCTAGTGCCAGGTGTCCCTGCCCATGGACCTAGAGGAGCTGGAAGGTCCCTGCCAAGTCTGTGATTCTGTATGACAGAGTCACCTAAGTTGTGCTGAAAATAGCAACAAAGGATTTTCTGCAGAGGAAGTTGAGTCTCTGTCTAGAGCTTTGGATTGTAAGTTTGCCTAGATTTGGAGGGTTTGCTGCCTACATCATTCACCATTTTTAGTCTTGAAACTGGAAGAAGTTGAATGAGCACCATCTTTTTGGCTTATTTTTGGTAGCAATGGTTTCTTTTCCTCTTTTATTATCTTGGAAATAAAGATAAACCTGGGAGATGATATACCTGGATGACACTTGAATTCAGCCCAGCCTTGTGTAATCTGTTTAGCTAACTCTTGTTTAATTTAGCATTCAAATCAAGACTAGCTTAATGAAAGATGAAACATAAAACTTCCTTTTTTTTTTTCTCTTCAAGGTCATCAACATTCCATAACTTTGTCAAAATAGCACTGACCAAAAACCCCAAGAAGAGGCCAACAGCAGACAGGCTCCTTGCTGTAAGTGACTTAAAACATTTAGTGGCATCAAGAAGAGATCTTTTCCTTCAAAGGAAGCAACAGATCTATAGGAAACCAAACTGGAACTGTTATTTTTCTCTGACCTTACACCATGGGGTGGTGAAATCTGAAGGAAGGAGACACTGGAAGTAGGAAATGGCAAGATTTGGGTCAGGATCAAGATTTTTTAAATGCAGTTTTTTTGGTAGAGAGTGTTAAAAAGAAATTTGCTTCAGGTTGTGTGTCTTCAGCTTTTTCCTCTCTGGAAGTGAGTGTCTCAGCCTCTTGGATGTTGTATAGATGTGTGAATCATGAAGGTTGGAAAAGATCTTGGAGATCACTGAATCCAACACTGCCAGGTCCCCACTGAGCCATGTCCTTCAGTGCCACATCTCCATGGCTTTGCAATCCTTCCAGGGATGGAGACTCCAGCACTGCCCTGGGCAGCCTGGCACAGGCCTGGACAACCCTTGCCATCAAGAAATTGTTCCTCATGTCCAACCTAAACCTCTCCTGGCACAACTTGAGGCTGTTTCCTCTTCTCCTGTCACTTGTTAAGTGGGAGAAGAGATCAACTCACAGCATGCTAACCCTTCACCCCAATAGAAAATGAGTGTCTTTAGCAGTTGTTCTTGTATCACTTTCCTGCCTTCCTAAGCTTTGCTGTAAAAAATGAGGTTAGAGTGGAATTGTTTGTTTGATTCAGAGTTTAATTTCCAATTTACAAATGACCATAAAGTGTGGCATTTCCATGCTTGTGCAGGGGCTAGAAAGTTTAGCCATGAAAGAAGTACTTAAGCATCTCAACATTTGTAATATAGAATGTTTATTCCTTCAAGTTACATATCAGTTGCATCTTAGAACTTGTTCTTCTCTCTGGTTCTAGCATAGCTTCGTGGGGCAGCCTGGGCTCTCAAGATCTTTAGCAGTTGAGCTGCTGGACAAAGTTAATAACCCTGACAACCATCCCCACTTCAGTGAAATTGATGATGATGATTTTGAGGTGAGAACATCTGTTACCTTCTGTCAACTACAGCTTAAATACCTTTTTTTGGGGGGTGGGAAATGGAAGGTTGCAGCTTGACAGGGACACTGAGAATTGTTATGCAGGAGAAGGCAAGAAGTACACCTGGGTCAGAACAATCCCCACTATCAATCCAGGCTGGGGGATGAGATGATGGAGAGCAGCCCTGCAGAAAAGGCCTTGGGGTGCTGGTGGCTGAGAAGCTGCCCAGGAGCAACCAGTGCACGCTGGCAGCCCAGAAGCACAATGGCATCCTGGGCTGCAGCAAGAGAAGCGTGGCCAGCAGAGCCAGAGAGGTGATTGTGCCACTGCACTCTGCTCTGCTCACACCTCCTCTGCAATACTGGGGCCAGTTCTGGAGCCCTCAACACACAAAGGCCATGGAGCTGCTGGAGCAGGTGCAGAGGAGGCCACGAGAATGCTCAGGGGCTGCAACACCTCTGCTCTGAGGACAGGCTGAGGGAGCTGGGATTGTTCAGCCTGGAGAAGAGAAGGCTTCAGGGGAACTACTAGTGACCTTCCAGGACCTAAAGGGAACTTGCAAGCAGGCTGCAGAGGGCCTGTTTGCAAAGGCCTGCAGTGAAAGGACAAGGGGCAATGGTTTGAAATTGGAGAAGAGTAGATTTAAACTGGCCATTAGAAAGAAGTTGCTCCCCACGAGGGTGGTGGAACACTGGCCCAGGTTGCCCAGGGAGGTGGTTGAGTTGCCATCCCTGGAGGCATTGCAGGTGAGGCTTGCCAGGGCTCTGGGCAAGCTGCTCTAGTTGGGGATGTCCCTGGCCACTGCAGGGGGGTTGGACTAGATGAGCTCCAGAGCTCCCTTCCAACCCAAACCAGTCTAGGATTCTGTGATAATTATTGCCACAGAGCTTGTCACCCTTGGGTTGTAGTTGTGGAGAAGGATCCTGGGCAAGGCTCAGGGTAGAGGTGACTGTAGCAGCTGCTCTTTCTCCTTGTTGGTTGGTTTGTTGCTTGAGATGCAAGGGAAAGCTTCAGCCCCTCTCTTAGCTGCTGTGTTGCTGACCTTGCAGCCTCACTCCGTTATCCGCCACACCATCCGCTCGACCAACAGGAACATCAGGGCAGAGAGAACAGCATCAGAGATCAACTGTAAGTTCCTGCTGGCCTTTGCTCATCTGCCACTGGTGGGTTGCTTCTCTGGCTCTTTGGTTGTGCACTCTGGGAAGTCTTTGCTGCTGTTGGCACATTTGAGAAACAAAGGCAGAAGGAAAGAGCACACACACTCAGCTAGAGCCCAGCCTGTGCAAGCTGCTCTGGATTCTGATGTTCTGGCAGGGAGCTTGGACTAGAGGATCATGAATTCTTTCAGTGCAACCTTTTCCTCTTCTGTCTCTCTCCTTTCTCTTCTCTCTCTCTCTCTCCTTTCTCTTCTCTCTCTCTCTCTCCTTTCTCTTCTCTCTCTCTCTCTCCTTTCTCTTCTCTCTCTCTCCTTTCTCTCTCTCTCATTATGAATACACTCCTTAACTGGATCTAAGTTGAAATGTTGAGGCTAGAAAGAGTCTTCCCCAGGCTGGACAAATTCCTTTTGCAGTGAAAATGCTATCAGCTCAGCATGAAATGCATCACACTTCTAGGGAGCTTGGTGCTCCAAAGCAGCTTTCATCCCTTTCCCATGCATTAGCAGTTACATATGGTTCTGTAGCTACATCTTAGTGCCCTTCCACACAATGATTTGCTGTTTATTTTTGGTCTTTTTCTTGTGGCTTTTGTATTTGCAAGCTCAAGCCTTTAGACAATAACACTGATATGTAGATGCTGGTGGGTATTTTGTAGGCAAATGAAGTGTTGTGTACAGAATATTTGCATCTGTTTCACTCATAAGCACTGCAAGGTCTAATGCTGTGTGTGTTAAATCTGTATTTAATTCATCCAATTCAGTTAACTCTGTGCTGTTTTGCAGTTGATAAGCTGCAGTTTGAACCTCCTCTACGGAAGGAAACAGAAGCTCGGGATGAGATGGTGAGGACAAGCTTGCTTTACCCTTCATTCCATCATCATCTCTTCCTTCTTTTGTGCTTCAACTCTCAAGTAACATGTCTCTGAAGCATAAAGTGCTGAGAAAATCCCAGACAATTGCCACATTTGGAAGCAAATCAATTGCCCTCCATGCTTTGTGCATGAAAAAAACACCTCAGCCCCACCATGTGCCAATGAATTTGGTGATGGGAAGAGGCCATTCTGCAGTTTGAGTCCCTGCTCTTCCCACTGGAAGACTTCCAGCTTGCCTGCTTGGGAGCTGCTGCTTGTCCCAGCTCTCAGCAGTTTCCTACAGATCAGCTCAGGCATGTTCTTGGAGCTCAGGATGTGCCTTTGTGCACAAGGGCTTCATTTTTTAATGTCTTAGGAATAGCAGCAGCTGCTATTCATTTGGGGTTGGAGACATTAGTGCTCAGTGCTCCCAAAAAACCCTCCCATTCCTGGTTTTAACAGCTGTGCTCCACTTGAGCAGGTAGCACCAGTTCATCTTGCTTTGATCTGTGCATGTTGTTAGCAGTGAGCTCCTCTCAGTGCCATGGCTAGCAGCAGGAATGCTGCCAGGCTCTGCTGGAAGCATCTCCTAGGAGTGTGCAAGTGGCTGCAGTGTGTTCTCTTGCTGGAAAAGAGTGTCCTGAGTGGAAAATCTTCGTGAATTTTCACCCTAGGTTTTTGTTCCTTATTGCCAGCTGATAGTGGTATTAAACCATTTCCAGGTGCTGCTTTAAAGTCAAAGAAGAAGAAGAGCTTCTTAACAGTTGCTTTCTAATTAGATTCATAGACTTATTAAGGTTGGAAATGACCTTTAAGATCATTAAGTCCAACTGTTAACCTAACACTGCCAGGTCACCACTAAGCCATGTCCCTCAGCACCACATCTCCATGGCTTTGCAATCCCTCCAGGGATGGTAACTCCAGCACTGCCTTGGGACAGGGATTGACAACCCTTTTGGGGAAGAAATTGTTCCTAATATCCAACCTAAACCTCCCAGGCCTCTTCATGTGATGTGGAGAAGGGATCTGAGTTTAACAGGGTGGGGGGAAAAATGGACATATCTGTGTTTTCAGGTTGTGGCAGCTGGTACTGACTTTGCTTCACATTGGAATCCTTTTGTTGATGGTGGAAGCAGCAGGTAAGTAGAGAGTTAAAGAACATCTTGTGTTTCTGTGACTTAATAGGAAAATAAACTCTGAAACATTGAGCTAGGGTGGAAAAATCAAACCATGAGCCCTAATCCACTTGAATATTCATGAAGTTCAAGGAGCTTTCATCAAGTGTACAGTCTTCCTTTTGCAGCTGCTTGGGGAATGGGTTTTACTCTCTTTGAACCACAAGCAGTAGTTTGTAGCAGCTGCCCAGTTGTAGATGGGAAATGAAGTGTAAATGTGTGGCCAACACACTGCAAGAACACAGCCAACAGCAATTTTCTGAAGCAAGGCTGCTAACCTTGCAAGGGTTCAGGATGCTGCACTGAGCTTCTCCTTCCCCTCTCCTCTGCCCTGGGGAGGCCACAGCTTGAGGATTGGGTTCAGCTCTGGGCTCTCCTCTTTAAGGAGAGGGAGCAGAANCTCCCATTCCCTCTTGTCCTACCATTGGATGCCATGGAGCAGAGCCTGGCTCTCTCCTCCTCACACTCACCCTGTCAGGGAGCTGCAGAGAGGGAGAAGGTCTCCCCTGAGCCTCCTCTTCTCCAGCCTAACCAAGCCCAGTGCCCTCAGCTGCTCCTCAGCACACTTGTGCTTCAGACCCTTCCCCAGCTCCCTTGCCCTGCTTTGGACATATCTAGGAGAAAAATGGCATTGCAGCTGAAAGAATTGCTCAGCTGAAAGAGCCTGGTTCCTATCTTTCTTTGGAACTGATTAGCTGACACTAAGTTCCTTTGGCTTTTTGGCCAAACTGTCAGCTGACATTGCAGCTGCTTGGAAAGCTGACTGTGTCCCAGAGGTTTCCCCCTCTTTGGGTGTTTGGAAGTTCAAGCTGGTTGATTTCTCATTGTAGTAAAAGTTTGGGGTGGGTTTTGGAAGCTCTGCCTTTCCTTCCCCAGTTCATGACAGCAAGTGCTTCCCTTCCTCTCTCAGTTTGCTTGTGTGTCCTTGCTCTGGAGCACTGCAGACAGCTGGAATCTGGGAGGGCAAGGAAAGCTTCTCCTGGCAGAGTGACTTAGTGCTTGGCTTCTCTTTCTGTGCCATTGCTGAGCTTGTCTCTAGCAAGCAGAGTGCATGTAGCCATAGCACATGTTGCTAGGGCTCTCAAAGGGTCAAGAGATACAAGATTGAGGATGGAAAGGACAGGCATAAAGTTTCTGGAGAGTGAATCTGTGCTGCTTCACTTGGAAACCACTTCCAGTGTGGAAAGATAAACAGGAAATGCATAACTCCTCTGTCCCAGCAATTGTGAGCAATGCCAGAGAGGATGTGTGCTGGGGGGGGATTGAGATGTCCCACTTAGCAATTGCTTGACTGGAATATCTCTACCTGGTGCTTGAACTTATTGCTTGGCTTTTTCTCTTTATTGCAGCATTTTGTAATTGGTTTTTAATCATTTTTCTATATGATGGGAATGATTTTGTTGGGGATTGAGCTTCTTTAATTCTTTTAATAGTGCCATAAAGGAGAAACTTGTTTGTTGTGAGGGTGCAGAGCCCTGGCCCAGAGAGCTTGGGGAGTCTCCTGGTGTGCAGGGATTCCAAACTCACCTGGATGTGATGCTGGGCAAGCTGCTGGAGCTGAGCCCACACTAGACTAGATGATCCCCACAGGTCTTTTCCAACCCTTACCAGTCTGGGATTCCTCTGTCTGTAGCTTTTCCTTCCCAAGGAACCTGCAGGGAAATGTTCCATGCCTCCAAATTTGCCTGGGTTAGTTTTTGTTTCAGGATACAATTCCTTTAGTCATAATTTCTTTTTTTGACCCTGGGCTAGCTTTGAAACCCAAATTTTCCCTGGAATGGAGCCCACTCTGTGTAGCATCCAACACTAAAGGAGGAAACTTCCCTTTGGAAAGGCTTTTTCTCCATTTCTCCCAGGATCTTCCTCTCTTCTCCTCTCTTTTTGGTTTGTTTTCTGTTGTGCTGTTATCAGGCAAGTCAACAGAGAGGGCAATGAAAGCTGAGATGATGGTTGGTGTGGAAGAGAGCTTCAGGGATTCCTGGGGGGTGAGGAGAAGGAAAAAGGACAGGATCCTGCTCCATGAAAAAGGGCTGAAGGCACTGAAGAAGAAAGACTTTTGTTAAGGAAACCAAATGATTTAGTTACAGAGCTCTTACTCTTATAAACATTCTACCTAGGGGACTGCTTCCCAAATTTGGTGATGGGAGTGAAGATGTTGAAGAGTGAGTGGACCTCCTTGTCCTTCATCCCCCTTTGTGTGGCTCCTAGCTAAAGCAAGCAGTGCTCTGGCAAAACCTCTCTCCTTGGAAACTCTGCAGGCAGCTTTGCTGCTCAGCAATAAGTGCTGCTTGCACTCCCAAGGGCTAACTTATGCTTGACTTCCTCTGAAACCTCAGGAGAATGGCTCCAAAGCAAAGCTTTCTGCCCCTGCTCTCCTTCCTCAGCTTATCATATGGAAGTGCCTCCTACTTCCAAGCAGATTTGGTCTTGATTAATCCATCACTCAGGAGCAAAGCTTGGTAGTGGCAGGACATGCAGATCTATTCCTGCAGAGCTCTGGTGAGCTTTGTGCAGCTCCTATCTGAGCCACAGTGCTGCCAGCTGCACCCAACTAGTCCTTTCACCTAGATTTCATTCCTAATTTCAGCCCAGAATGCTCTGGACCATGAGCTCATCAAAAGCCAACACTTCTAACAAGATTAACCTGCTTTTCCCCCTCCTCTGGGCCTTCTAGTTGAAACTTCTAGTTTAGCCCTGTTGATGCAAAGCTCTGCTCTCTCTCTTTCTATGCCATCTAGCTTGTTCTCACTGCCAGTTTGTTCTCAGCTAATTCTGTTCATGGGCTTGGTTGAACTGAGATGACTGATGAACCTTTCCATTGTAGGTCAACCCTAAAACGAGCAGGGCCACCTCCACTACCTCCTAAGGTAAGAGCTGGGGACTTGCAAGAGGTTTAGGCAGCAAACAGATTGCTCAGAGAGGTGCTAGATGCCCCAGGTCAGGTTGATTTGGGCCCTGAGCAAGCTGCTCTAGTGCCAGGTGTCCCTGCCCATGGCACTAGAGGAGCTGGAATGTCCCTTCCAACCCTAACAAGTCTAGGATTCTGTGACTGGAATTCAAGTTCATGCTTCCAGGTGCCATTGCTCAGGTAACTTTCACCTCTTTTTGCTTCCTTGCAGCCAAGAATAAACAGTTACCCTGAGGAAAACCTCCCAGATGATGAGAAATGTCAGACAATAAAACATTTCCCAGACTCTCAGAACAGAGCCCCACCAGCTCACAGGAGACAGAGCATCCCAGTTTGTGGCCCTCAGGCTGATTCTTCCCCCTCTGGAATGACCAGCAGCATCAGTAGCCCAGGATTGCTCACTACAAGATACAGTGACTTGGGTAAGTGTGGCTTGCATCTCCTAAAGGTGACTTGCATCCTGGAGAAGGAAAGCAGTTCAGAAGAGAATATTTGTAATACAAGCTGAATGGGAGGTGCAGCTTTCCTTTTTCCATGAGTTCTGGTTCTTGTTAGAGCCATGACCCAGGATGGAAATGTTTTTTCCCAACACAAAGACACTCAGCCAGCATAAAACCCAAGGAATGTACAGGGAGAATCTCCTGGTCTCTCCCAACCTTCATGATTCTGTGATTCTAAATGACCTCAACTTACAGCAGGAGAGGTTTGGATTGGATGCCAGGAGGAATTTCTTCCCTGCAAGGCTTGTTAAGTCTTGGCCCAGGCTGCCCAGGGAAGTGCTGGAGTCACCAGCCCTGGAGGGGCTCAAAAAACATCTAGATGCTCTCCTTAGAGCCATGGGTTAGTGCTAGGGATGGTTGGACTTGATGAGCTTACAGATCTCTTCCAACCTTCATGATTCTGTGAGCTTGCTGCACCTTTATTCTTAGTTATGTTTGCTCAGGGACTGTTTGGGCTCTCCTGGTTAAGAGAAACTTCTGGAAGAGGGAGCAGAGAAAGGACACTGNGGTCTCTTCCAGCTGGAACTCTTCTATGATTTTAATAGGACAACAACTTATTTTCTCTTTCAGTGTATCTCGTGAGCTATAAAATGTGTTTGGGCTTCTTTGCAGGCAATGGGGACAGCATGCCTAAACTGATTGAGGAGAATGCTGAAGGAGCTGGGCAACTCCCTCAGCTGCCACGTAAGAAAGAGAAAAGAGATTTTCCTGTGAGTATTGTGCCTCTTAAATCTGATTTCACTGTCATCTTAGCTAGCTAGTCTCATGGGCCATGGTTTAGTGGTATGGTTGGACTTAGAGGTCTCTTCCAACCTTGATTCTGTGATGTCAGTGTGGGAGAGGTTATTTTATGCTCTTCCTTTCTTTCCACAGAAGCCAGCAATCAATGGTTTACCCCCAACACCAAAGGTGCTGGTAAGAAATCTCCTTTGCAGTAGAAGTTGTTGGAAGTTTGCTGCTTTGACATCTCTAGTAAACTAAGCCAGCAGCAAACCTGGGGTGATTTTCTGTGTCCTGTAGCCACTGACTGAATCCACAAGATTTATTTCCTTCTCTTAACAACTTCCTTTCACTTTCTGNTGAAATGATTAGAGGACTTGAGCATCTCTCTGATGCAGAGAGGCTGAGAGAGCTGAGGCTGCTTAGGCTGGAGCAGAGCAGCAGAGTGTCCAGCTGTCCTTGCAAGGGTCCAGCTACCTCACATCTATGGATGGAAGTTTCAGAGCTCCCTTCTCCACTCCTGCAAGACTCAGGAGAGAGAAGAGAGAAAGCCTGAGGGATCTGGGTCTGTTTAGGCTGGAAAAGAGAAGGTTGAGGGGAGACCTCCTGGCTCTCTAGAACTACCTGAAGGGAGGTTGTAGAGAGGCAGGGACTGGTCTGTTCTCCCTGGTGGAGAGTGATAGGACAAGGGGAAATGGATGGAAATTGCCCCAGGGGAGGTTCAGGCTAGACATTAGGAGGAATTTCTTTGCTGCAAGGGTTGTGAGCCATTGGCCCAGGCTGCCCAGGGAGGTGCTTGAGTGCCCATCCCTGGAGGTGTTGAAGAGCCAGGTGGATGTTGCATTGGGAGGCATCATTTAGCAGGTTGCTAGGGCTAGGCCAAAGGCTGCACTGATGATCTTCAAGGTCTCTTCCAGCTGGAACTCTTCTATGATTTTAATAGGACAACAACTTATTTTCTCTTTCAGTGTATCTCGTGAGCTATAAAATGTGTTTGGGCTTCTTTGCAGGCAATGGGGACAGCATGCCTAAACTGATTGAGGAGAATGCTGAAGGAGCTGGGCAACTCCCTCAGCTGCCACGTAAGAAAGAGAAAAGAGATTTTCCTGTGAGTATTGTGCCTCTTAAATCTGATTTCACTGTCATCTTAGCTAGCTAGTCTCATGGGCCATGGTTTAGTGGTATGGTTGGACTTAGAGGTCTCTTCCAACCTTGATTCTGTGATGTCAGTGTGGGAGAGGTTATTTTATGCTCTTCCTTTCTTTCCACAGAAGCCAGCAATCAATGGTTTACCCCCAACACCAAAGGTGCTGGTAAGAAATCTCCTTTGCAGTAGAAGTTGTTGGAAGTTTGCTGCTTTGACATCTCTAGTAAACTAAGCCAGCAGCAAACCTGGGGTGATTTTCTGTGTCCTGTAGCCACTGACTGAATCCACAAGATTTATTTCCTTCTCTTAACAACTTCCTTTCACCTTCTGGATGGGAAAAGTTGGAGGCTTCATGGGCTCTGTGAGTGGTATGATCTCCAGTGACAAGCCTTGCTTAATAAAGAGAAAAGAGGAGGTGGTACTAATGTGAAAGGATATTATTATACTGCAATATTTCACCTTGCTTTCTCTTAATTCATCTAAGCCCTCAATAATGTTCTTCTTCAAAGCTGTTCATATAATTTTGATCTCTCTTTGGGTTTCTTGATATGTAGAAAGGCTACAAAAATGGTTTGGAAAAGAAAATACATCCTTGGAAATTGATTGTAGCTTTTGAAGGAAGATAAAATTGGCAGATTAGAATAAATTTGTGTCAGAAAATAAGAGCAGTGATGTGTCCAGGTGTGTGCTGAGTGCAAAACTTGTTCCAGCTTCCACTTTTGGTCTTTTTCAGATGGGAGCCTGTTTTTCCAAAGTCTTTGATGGTTGTCCTTTGAAGATCAATTGTGCAACCTCCTGGATCCATCCAGATACTAAAGGTAAAGTTCTTTCAGAATGCTGTTTGGAAGCTGCTGGTGAGGAGCTTGGCAAGTAACTCGTGTCCCTTCCCTTTTCAGATCAGTACATTATCTTTGGCACAGAAGAAGGCATCTATACTCTGAATTTGAATGAACTTCATGAAGCAACAATGGAACAGGTGATCTTTGGGGAATAGATTTGGGGGGGGGGTGGATTATGTAGCAAAGAAGCTTTGATATTAGAGGAGACAGATAGGTGTCAAGCTTTGTGGCATTAACTAATTCATCTCAAAGCCAGCAATGCATGTCCAAATCTTAATCATTCCTTTTCTTACCTGATTTGTTTTGTTGCTGCTTATGTTCTTGACTCAAAGATCTTTCTTCTCTTTGGAGATAACTGCTGCTGTGCCCTTTCTCTCTCTAGTTGAGCTCCACTAGATGGCATATTGGATGCTACCAAAGCCTTCAGCTCTTGTTCCCACCAAGAAATACTCATTTCCTTCTCTATTCTTGGGCTCTGTCAACCCTTTCCAAAAGCTGCTTCAGGCATTGTTAAATTAGCTTTTTTAGTAGCAGGAACAGCACAATATTTTTGGAAGGAAAACATTGGCAGCTGCTGAGAATGAGATTTTAGTTTCTAAAGCAAAGACACTTCAGGCCCCTCAGAAGTGTTAAATCAGTCAAGAGATGGCACAGCTCAGAAAGCTAAGGTGCCAGGTGGGTTTAGCTCTGCCTCTGTGCTGCTAACTAAAAAATAAACCAAGGAAAAACTGGATTGTGAAAGTTTGGGAGGTCAAAGAGAGAAGGAATGCAAACTGCTTCAGACAGAGAAAAGAGCTAAAAGCTCTTCAACTGAGCACTTTTGAAGCAAGAGTCCAAACTTGTGCATGAAAGGGGAAGCTGCAGTAGCATCTGGGACTTTCTCCAGTGGCAATCCCTGCAGGAATGGTGGAAAAGCATGGCTGGCAATTCCCTGTGTGTTTCTACTAATGAACTCTTTTCCTTCTTCAGTTATTTCCCAGAAAGTGCACCTGGCTCTATGTGATCAACAACACCTTAATGTCCTTGTCAGGTAGGTGCCAAGAGAGGGAAAATGCAGCCAGGGCTCAATCCAGAGAAGCAGGTGAAGCCAGAACTGAGTGCAGTGTGTTGTGAGTGGGCTCAAGTAGGAAACTGGGCTTGGTTTTGTTGTGTTTGTGTAGGAAGCTTTACTTGAAGAGTGGTTTAATGTGACTTTCAGAATCCTACAATGGATCATAGGGTTGGAAGAGACCTTCAAGCTCCTCTAGTCCCAAGCTCCCTGCCATGAGCAGGGATACCTCCCACTAGAGCAGCTCCTCAAAGCCACATCCAACCTAGCCTTGGACACTTCTAGGGATGGGAGCATCCACAACTTCTCTGGGCAAACTCTTCCAGTGTCTCACTACCCTCACAGAGAAGAATTTCTTCCTGATATCTAATTCTCCATTCCTTCAGTTTCAAACCCTCAGCCCTTGTCCTTGCACTATGTCCCAAGCAGGGAGGTTGGACTAGATGATCTCCAGAGGTCCTTTCCAAACCCTAGCATGCTGGGATTGTGTGATATCTTCTCTATATTCATCATTATTGTTGTCTTGTTTTGTTTTCCTTCATCCCTGGCCTTGAAATCCCTGGTGCACGTGGTCCCTTGGTCTAGAAGGTAATTCTCTCTACATTCCTTCCTCTCCAGTGTGCAATTCCCTGCTGGAGGCCTGGATGTGATGTCACTTGTGCTCTTCTCTCTTGCAGGGAAAACATTCCAGCTCTACTCCCACAATTTAATAGCTTTGTTTGAACAAGCCAAAAAAACAGGATTAGCTGCTCATATCCAAACCCATAGGTTTCCTGACAAAATCTTACCAAGGTACAAAGCTTTTCCATTTCCAGACAATTATTCATAAGGGAATGTTGCCCTAAATATTGTTTGTGCTGCTGGATTGATCTCCTGAAGGGACCTTCACCATCTCTTTGTGTTTTTCATCCTTGTTATTCCAGGAAGTTTGCCTTAACCACAAAGATCCCTGACACAAAAGGATGCCACAAATGCTGTATAGGTGAGTAGATATCCACTTTTGGCTGGGCCATGGAATGGCTTCAACTCATTTCTTCTGACTAAACTTAGAGTTAGCTCAGGAAATAGTCTTACTGCCCTAAAAAAACCCAAAGCAGACCCCAAACTGGCCTTAGTGCTGGGTGAAATTCTACCTTTCCACCCTTCAGATGTTTAAACTGAGGATAAAATACCTGCATATGCTATTTAGCTTGTATCAGATGTCTCCAGTAGGCATGATTCCTCAAGTCAAGCTGGTGTTGAATCCAACCGAGCATCCAAAACACCCAAAGCCTTCATCCCATCCCAAGCTCACCCAGAAGTTCTGGATCATCTTCACTGCTTGGGAGTTAGTTTGTTTGTACTTCAATCTCAACTTGACCTGNTCTGTAAGCTAACTTCCAGCCCCAAAAGCTCAGCAGCAGCTGCAAAGCAGGATGTTAAACGCTGCAGAGCTACTGCTGTCTGGGCAACAAGGGCAGCGTCAGCAGCATAAAGCAGCTCCTGGCCAAGGTGGTTCATGGTCTTAGTATGGGCCTGCAAACCCCTTAGGTTAAATAGGCTTCCATCAGTAGGATATCTAATGGAGATACCATCCTGGTCATCAAATTCTGCCCTGGCCCTTTGGAGCATCATGCTGACAAAGATTGTGACTAGAGTTGGTGCAAGAACACAGCCTTGTTTCACACCATTAGTTATTAGAAAAATTTATCTGGGCTGTAGCACAGTATTCATCAGCATGGCTATTTGAAGGCAATGACTATGAAATTGCTGCTGTTTCTGAAGCAAAAAGAACTGTAGGATTATTTTTGCTTGAACTTCCAGGACCTAACATGATGTTTTGTGTTTGTTTGTTCCTTTTCTCTAGTAAGGAATCCCTACACAGGCCACAAGTACCTGTGTGGGGCATTGCAGTCTGGGATTGTTCTGCTCCAGTGGTATGAGCCAATGCAGAAATTCATGTTAATCAAGGTAAGGCATTTCCTTTCCCTTCAGAACATTGCATGTTAATCATTAGGCTAGCTGTTGAAATAACCTTGCTCCTAAGTTTCTACTGGAAAGTACATCCTAATCCAGGCCCATTTGTGGCTTCTGAGCACTTGGACACAGCAAATCTTGTGAGGGAAGGCAGGGAAGCATTGGCTCAAGCCCAGTGCTAGCAAGAACAGACCAGCCTGTCCCTCTCTGCAACATAATGCTCCTCACAGCTCATGCTCTTAGGAGCAGGGAGAAATTCCTCCAGAGCTTTTACACTTGGTTAGTTTAGCCTTCTCATTTCCAAGGTGAAAAGAAACTTTACAAGTGCCATATTATAATCTGTGGTTTTTTTTCTTTCCCAGCACTTTGATTTTCCTTTGCCAAGCCCTCTGAATGTCTTTGAAATGCTGGTGATCCCAGAGCAGGAGTACCCCATGGTCTGTGTGGCTATCAGCAAGGGCACTGAAGCCAATCAGGTTGTTCAGTTTGAGACAATCAACTTGAATTCTGCTTCCTCCTGGTTTACAGAAATTGGTGCAGGTAAGAGTCTTGCTCCATCTTGCAGCTGCTTTGTTGTCCTGGAGCTGAGAAGTCACTAGGAAACCCTTTAGGTTAGGCCAAATGATGCTGCTTCTCCTACCTAAAGCATAGATTGAAGTTGATGCCAGGTTCTTGGTTCTTCTTCAGCACACGCTGTCTGTCTTTAAAGGTTTCAGTTTTAGGCACAGCTTTGATTTGATCCATTTGCTGAAGTAGTAGTGCAGACCCTGGAAAGATGCCCAGAGGAAAAGGAGCTGGAGGTGTTGGTCAACAGCAGCTGAAGATGAGGCAGCAGAGTGCCCAGGAGGCCAACAGCATCCTGCCTTGGATCAGCAGCACTAGGGCAGGGATTGTCCTCCTGCACTGGGCACTGGGGAGGACACAGCTCCAAGCCTGGGCTCAGCTTTGGGCTCCTCACTCCCAGAAGGACATGGAGGTGCTGGAGTGTGTCCAGAGCAGGGCAAGGGAGCTGGGGAAGGGTCTAGAGCACAAGTGTGCTGAGGAGCAGCTGAGGCACTGGGCTTGGTTAGACTGGAGAAGAGGAGGCTGAGGCCTTTTCACTCTGAGGGCAGTCTTGTGCTGGAGTAGGAACTAATGTGTTCTCTTTGTCCCAAGGCAATCAGCAGCTAGATGCCATTCATGTAACCCAGCTGGAAAGGGACACTGTCCTTGTCTGCCTGGACAGTAAGTAACACAGCTCCTTTGGGCAACTTAGGACACCTTGGGCAAGACTTGTTTGGCCACTCTGGTTGATTTTTAACCTTGCCACAAGTTAATTTTTTTCTCCCTTCATTGCTAATTTGTGTTGTGATATCAGAAGCTTCCCATAATTGCTTGGAAAAAGGGATTATTTGCCTGTTAGAGATGTTAGGAGGACAGATAACGAAACCTACATCATAGATGTGCCCCTGCTTTAGCAAAGAGGTTGGACTAGATGATCCCCAGAGGTCTCTTCCAACCCCAACCACTCTGGGTTTCTATGATACACAATAATTACAACCCTAAATCTCATGGTAGAGCTTTCAATGGGAGCTCTGCAATGATTTAATCTGCCTGAATTCCCAATTTTTCCATTGAATTGACATTGCTGCCCTGTTTGTTCTTGCCAGGGAGGCTCTCAGTAAAGTCTAAAAACATCCAAAGAGCCCAAGAAGGTTTCCTATGTTAATTTTAAGAGCAGGAATGCTCTTGGATTCATGTTAGGCAAATACTCTAGATGTTAGGTTTGGTCATGATGATGATGATGAGGTTTGGTCATTTCTTTGTGCCTGCAAGATGAAATTAGTATTCCATACTAATTTCCTTCAGGAATCCTTTCGGGATTTTAACACTTGCCTTTTTTTTTCTCTGTTTTTCTTGAGAATTTGTGAAAATTGTGAATTTACAAGGGAAATTGAAGTCCAGCAAGAAATTGGCCTCTGAGCTGAGCTTTGATTTCTGCATTGAGTCAGTAGGTAAGTGGTTTGCTTCTCTCTTGTTTCTCAAGGGCTCCAGAGCTGAGAGGAATGAGTGCTGAAAGGTTTTTAATCATCTGGACTGGTCCTGTGCTCCAAGGACACTAAAATTGCATGTGTCCAGGATCCTGGGAGCTACCTCTTTGTCTCCACTGACATGCTGAAGAAAGGAAAGGAGGAAAAGATGTTTTAATAACACATAAATGTGTGTCAGTCTTCTGAAAGCTGAGGTTTCCTCTAAAGTGAGAGAACATCCATTTTTTAATGGTCAGGGTAATGGTAATTGAATTTAATTGTAAAGACAAGGTCCTTAGGCACATGAGGTGATTTTTGAGGTGCTGTGCAGAGACAGGAATTGGACTCACTGATCCTTGTTGGGTCCTTTCCAACTCAGGAGACTGTAATAGTCAAGCAAGTATTTCTGCTGTCCTAAGCTCTCAGAGGTAGCTAATTAAGCGAAGTTGACTAAGTCTTTATCTCTCAAACTAAACTTCTCTCTGAAATCGGCATCAGGAGAGACACAAGTTGCTTTTGTTAGCAGTTCTGCACAACTTGCATTTCTGGCTTCCCTAGGCCTTTTCCCTTTAGAGGAAGGTATCCATAGGTCTCCTGTATTCCAGCTGCTAAAGCAGTGCACATTCTTTTAGCCAGGATCTCCACTTAGATCTGTCAGACCCAGCCCAAAGGAAGATCTTTTTTCTTCCCTAAGTCCTGACATGTTCTAATGAACTGCTGGGCTTGGCTCACACAACTCCTCCTGCTGCCACATGCACAGTGTGGCTGAGCACTGCCTTTTCCTTCAGCTCTGAAGGCATCCATGGGCATTAAGCCTCAAGTCCAACTGACCTTGGATGATGGGAGCAGTTCTTTGTACCCCAAGTGGTCTTGGAGTATTAAAAGCACTTGCTTGCAGGGTGGAATGAGGAGGAGCAGGTGAAGATGAGCCTGGAGCTGCTGTGGCAAAGCTTGCTCCCCAGAGTCTGCTGAATGCTTTTGTTCTGGGTATTTAGGGCATGGCTAATGCTGAGCAGAGACCCTCAAAAGAGCAGGGAAGGAGAACAAGGAGGAGTTAGGAAATAAAAAGCAGTGTAATAGATGTTTCTGTAACACTACTTAAAGAGCACAGAGCTCTTCATCCATTCATTTCAGCAGCCTGGGAATGAAATCATTCAGAGCTGGCAGCTTGCTGGGTTCTCTCTTTGGCTCTGGATGGAAGACTCTTCCCATTTTTCCTGCTCAGGTCTATTTTGAAGTAAATCTAATAACTCAAAGGCTCAGTAATTTCCAGCCCCCCACAGTGGTTTGGTTGGCAGCAGCTTTATACCTGCTGTTTTTCTCCAGAATCCTTAGGGAAACAAAGCTCCAGAGACTAGAAGTGAAATGGAGAGAAGGAAAAGCCAGAGATGCCTATCTTGGCCTGGCAAACAAGGACTTGTCTGAGTGGTGTGCTTTGAATTGCACTGGAAAAAGCGTTGTGCAGCTCAGATCCCAGCAGTCATTTCCAGCCGGTTTCTCTCCATGATTTTGGAGTTGGATTCTCCTGCCAGGAGGCCAAGTCTCACCATATACTTGCTCTGCACACATCCTCTTATCATTGCTAGGGAGAAACACAAGCTTCTCTGCTTCGGCTAAGCCATGCTCAGGTCTGCTGTTGTGTTTCTCCTTTGCAGTGTGCCTTCAGGACAGTGTGCTGGCCTTCTGGAAGCATGGCATGCAGGGAAAAAGCTTTAAGTCAGATGAAGTAAGTAACCTCCTAGTCTCTCCAGGTGGAATTTCTTCCTCCTCCTCCTTTACCACTTGATGACAGAATCCTGTTAGGGGTTGGAAGGGACCTCTGGAGATCATCTGGTCCAACCTCCCTGCAAGAGCAGGAGAATCTAGAGCAGCTTGCACAGGATGGGCTCTAGTCCTTTGGTTCCTCTCAGTGCTTTCCCAGGGATAGCACTCGTGCTCCATCTTATTGCTTCACTTGCTGGTTGCATTCTGTGACTTGGGGAGCTGAGCAATGCTTAGCAATCCTTTAAGGGCCAGAAGGCTGGGGCCAGGCAATGGGCACAAACTAGCAGCCAGCAAGTTCCAGATGAACAGCAGGAGGAACTTTTTTNGATCACCTCCCTGCTCCTGCTGCCAACACTGTTTCTGATCCAGGCCAGGATGCCATTGGCCTTCTTGTCCCCCTGGGCACACTGCTGGCTCCTGTTCAGCTGTCACTCAGCACCCCTAGGTCCCTGTGTGCCTGGCAGCTCTGCAGCCACTGCTCCCCAAGCCTAGAGTACTGCTGTAGCAGCAGCTGTAGCTTGCTGTGCAAGCTGCTCTAGGTTCTGCAGCTCTTGCAGGGAGGTTGGATTAGATGATCTCCAGAGGTCCCTTCCAACCCCTAACATGCTGGGATTCTGTGACTTGCCTGCATATATTGCTCTTGGTAAAGCTCACACACATTCTTTAGCCACCTCTGTTTCCAAGAACATCAGTCAGAGACTCCTCAGAGCACTGAAAAGCACCTAACTGTTTCTCTTTCTCTCCAGGTTACCCAGGAGATATCAGATGAGACGAGGGTGTTCCGCTTACTGGGATCAGACAGGTAAGGATCACCTGCAGGGAACAGAAACCTTTGCTTTCATTTAAACCAACTTCCTAGCTTCCAACTGGACCTGACTTCTAGCCCAACACAGCTCTATCTCTAGGCAGTCTTGGGGGAGGCAGTAACAGTGTGGATCCAAGCTTGAGGAGGGGATATTTATGTTGGCTGTTAGGCAGAAGTTGTTCCCTGGGAGGGTGGTGAGCCACTGGCCCAGGTTGCCCAGAGAGGTGGTGGCAGCCCCAGCCCTGGAAGCATTGCAGGCCAGGCTGGCTGGGGCTGGGAGCAAGCTGCTCTAGTGCCAGGTGTCCCTGCCCATGGTAGGGGGGTTCCTTCCAACCCTGACAATTCTGTGATTCTGTAATAGCCAAACATTTAACTAGTGATTGTGTTTGTGTCCAAAATTATTCCTGAGAGCCCCTCTGAGCTCCCTCAGTTTCCGCTGCAGAGACAGAAGTGTGAGCACTTGTGAAGATTGTCCTGCTGAATTATCTTGGCAGCTGGTTACTTAAAAACAATCTTCACTGCTCAGGGCCTGGAGATCTGGAAAGAACAGAGCAAGTTAGGTCACATATATCTCCCTCTTTTAGTTTCAAACCATCACCCCTTGTCCTGTCCCAACAGGCTCTGCTGGAAAGTCTCTCCCCATCTTTCTTCTAGGCCCTTTAAGTACTGAAAGGCTGCCAGAAAGTCTCCTTGGAGTCTTCTCTTCTCCAGGCTGAGCAACCCAAAGTGTCTCAGCCTGGCCTTGTAGGGGAAGGTGCTCCAGGGCAAGACAGGGAGAGACAGATTTTCCAGAGGAGCTTGCAGGAACATGGTCCGACAGGACAAAGGCTGAGATGGGCTTGAGTGTCCCTAGGAGCCCATCAGCTGGTAAATATTTAGAAAGGAGGAATCACAGAGTAGTTTGGTTGCAAGAGACCTTTAAAGGTCACCTAGTCCAACTCCTGCACTCAGCAGGGACATCTGCAGCTAGAGCAGGATGCTCCCAGCCCCAACCAACCTGACCTGGAATGGTGCCAGGGATGAATGGGACATCTCCCACCTCTCTGAGCAATCTGGGCCAGGCTCTCAGCACCCTCAGCATCAACAATTTCTTCCTTCTCTCTAGTCTAAATCTCCCTGTTTCAATTTAAAAGATCATCTGGTTCCAAGCCTTGTGCTGTGGCTGTGTGGAGAGCTGTTGAGCTTAGTGGCTGATGCTTATCACAGGACGTAGGAGGAGGTGTAAACATATTAGAGCTCTGAGATAGAACTTCCTAGGAGAAGCAGAGTTTATTTGCAGATGGAGGACATCAATTTGGAAGAGGTTTGTAAAATCCTGTGTGTTCTGGTTCAAGAAGCTACTCTGTTCCTTCTATATTCTGCTTCAGTGTTTTTGTCAGTAGTTGGAAAATGAGTTAACTCATTTAGAGGTTCAAATACCCAAGATACTCAGGAGAACCTCTCTGCCTCCAATCTCTAGCAACCTGTGAGCACCACATTTGTTCCTCCTGGGTGCTTTGTGTTCTCCTGCCACTAACCATTTGGGGATTCTCTTTTGTGTTTGCTTGCAGAGTGGTGGTGTTAGAAAGCAGGCCAACTGAAAACCCAACTGCCCACAGCAACCTCTACATCCTGGCTGGCCATGAAAACAGTTACTGAGCAACAGGAAGCTAACACAAAGAGCAGAGTGACTTTGGCACAGGAGAGGGACAAAGCAGCCCTGGGAAATGCAGTAGGAGCAGGACTGGGACTCTTTGCTTCTCTTGCCACCTAAACAGTGTTGGGTTTAGGGTGGAAATCATACATTTTGGGTTTTTTTTCTGCAGCTGGGAACAGCTGGTTGTGTCTCTTGCCACTGTGTGGTTGGTTATAGTGATGTTTGCTTAATAAAAGCTATGGGATAATTAGCCCTTTACTCACGAGTTGTAGGGAAGCAGAGCCTTGCATTTTGCAGTAAAGGTGCCATAAATGGTTCAATAGAAATGGTTCAAGATTTTCCTTCCCTTGGATCTGGGATTCTGTAGATAAGAGATCTAGAGCTCTGGCTGTTGCTCTGTTTTATACTGAGACTTATCCTTCCTTCAGAGAAAAGATTGGGGTAGGAAGTGAAAGGATCTGCAAAGCTTTTTGGGGTTTTAAATCTGCCATTCAGGATGGCTTTGTATAATAGACTATTTAATCCTTATTTATTAATCTGCTGCTAGAGTGGGCTGATGGATCTAACTGGTAGCAAAGGAAGGTTGCAGAGCAGCTTACAATTGGGGTGGTTTTTTTATGATTGTATAAAGATTTGATGATTTTTTGGGGGGGTTGTTGTTTTCTTTCTAGAGCTGTAGTGCATTCTTGAGGAGGGGGATGTTACAACCTTGTAAAAACAAAACCAACAATGCAGTTTTGTACAACACAAGTCTTTTTGTATTGATTTGGGGTTTTTTCCTGCCTGCAGAATTGCCCTCAAAAAAGGGATTTTCTTACTGACTTAGCTCTAGGGAAAGGGGGTGTGTGTGTACACCAACTCTAAGATGTGTTGCTTCTGGGTGGGTATGTACTATATATATATGTGTGTGTGTGTGT
>VWZO01022458.1:15834-74037 GCA_013396975.1 Bucco capensis | reverse complement strand
GCCAGCGGCTCCTTGCGTGGGGTCCCGGCCACGCACTTCGTGGGCATCGACGGCGTCCGCGCCTTCCTGCACTCCTACTCGCACGAGGTGTCGCTCACCGCCGACTCGCGCAAGAGCCACCTCCGATTGTCACCCGGTTCCTGCTGTGACACCCTGCCGGCCCGACCGCTGCCCGACGAGCCCAAGCCGCTGCTCGGGGAGGACCCTGCTGCCGCCAGCACACACGACCCCGACGCTCCCACGGTGAGTGCATCGCAATACACTCGCCCCACGACGTTTCCCTCTGCTGCTCCTTTGCTTTTTCCCCCGCCGTGCTCCAGCTCCTGCAGGAGAAATTATAGGCACCTGCTGACTGGAGTTCAAGCGAGACTTTTTACCCGGATTCTCTATTCTGATGTGTTGCATTATTAAGAAACGGCAGTTTGTGTTCTGAGCAGGGTGAGATATCTTCCCGACAGCACACGTGCTCCTGTGACATGAGATTTTCTTGTCGTTAATGGGGCGTATATAACTTAGCTTCTCGTTGTTTCTACTCTTCTCAGCCTTTCTGTTTCTGTATCAGAACGCGGTGATCATTGAAATGTCTTTGTATCCGTCTGTGCTTTGATCTCTGTGCAGCAGGTGGAGGAATGGGCTGGGCAGCAAGTGGTGCTTTGATACTGTCTGTCTGCCTGTTGTGAAGATGAAAGGGAGTTGTGAGGTTGTTACCCCTGAAGGGCTGCCTGTGAAGCGCTCCTGGGGGAGCCGGGAGAGGCGTTTTGCTAATTCTCCATCTTTTACGCTTGTCTTCTATAAACTGACCTCTAAGTGTCATGGCTGGAAAATAGTTGTTGTGGCAAGAAGCAGAGGAAGTCGCAGGGGAGATATTCAAAGCACCGGGAGAAAGTCAAGGAGAGGAATGTTGTCTTTGTGGGGTTGTTGACTGACCCAGTCTTGTCTGGTGCATAGCTCCTCCTTTTATTTTAACCCCCGTAAAGACTAGTGAGTAGGCAAATATATTTCTTCCTTAGTACAGAGATGGAGAGATATCTATCTATAAATATCTAAGGATATTTATGAGAGTTAAGGAACACCATGCAAATTGTGAAGAGTTGGGGATGTGAGTCCTGGGAACTGTGCTTGAGAAGCTGTTAAAGGGTACAAGGTGCTTCACCTTCCCTATTCATTGTCCAGCTGTAGTATCATGCAGTTTGTCTTCTGTCTTCCCAATGAAGTACTAATTAAAGGTATCTTCCTTCAGGTGTCTTGAGATGAGCCCTGGTTGGTTCGTCTTGTGTGTTTGCTGGTCATCATCAATTCTTAACAGCTTAATATATAATTATCACCAAATCCATAATGGGAGTTTTGGGAGGAGCAAAGAGTACAATCACTACTTACAAAGTTCTTGAATTATGTACCTCCTCTAACTGATCTCTTCCTTTATGAAGATGTTAACTTCTTATCTTGTCATGATCTGAAATTGAGCCTGATCACATCTGTTCCATTTGTCTATCCTGTACCTGCCTTTCATGTTCATAGCTGCAAAGAGAAAGACTTTCATAGATGTATTTCCTCACCCTTTTGCTAGAAGAAATGCTGTTGCTTGTCACACATGGTGAGAAGTCAAATGTTATTCACAGTCTGAAGTCTGTGCAACTGTTTTGGGGTGGAGTCTGTCTGCAGATGATGAATGTCAGTGACAACGATGGAGTCTGTAAAGAGTGTGAGGGCATTCTTTGGGGTGCTGTGTATGAGGAGGTTCTTGTGCAGACAAGGTATTTGTTTTGTAAATTCCAGGGGTTCATTGCTGGGCTACATAAAATGAGTCTGCAGGTGTCATAGTTTTGGATATTGCTTAGCTCAGACTAGTTGTGGGTTCTTAAGTTTTCTGTCCTGTTTCTGATGGATGGCAGGTTCTGTGCAGAGATGTAGATTTTGTGTTAAAATCTGAGTCATGTGTTTTCCTGCATTGCTCAATGTGCTGTGGTAGGATGATGGTATCCTTGACTTGATACACTGACAACTGTGCATCAGAGCTGCATATTCCTTGTGCTTTTTGAGCAGAGAATCTCTTTGCATATGTCTATGTTGTGACACTTGTTCTCAGAGAAGTTTTGAGTGTGTCTCCAGAGACAGGGGAGGTGTGGAAATTTGCAGTTTGCCATTTGTAATGTCTAAAGAAATTACACTGAGGAGCTATGTGTCTGGTCTGTGGTGTGAGTTTCTGTGTGAGACTGAGAAATTAGCAGGATGGAGAGAGCAGTTTCCATCTGTGCCTTGGAAGTGTACAGCTGTCAAGAGAAAGACTTTGATACAGGGCTGGTGCCAAGGCTTGTGCCATGTATGTTATGATCCTAGCTTTGCTGTCCTGAAAGGCAGTGACAGTCCTCCAGAATTGGTTCAATAAGTGCTTATGTGGAATGGTGATGCTTGGGTAGAACTGCTTATAAATCCTGTGTGAAACCTCCTTTAACCATATCTATTTCCCTCTAACATGGTGGTATAGAGTTTCTTCACAGTTATATTTAAACTTTCTCTCAGGCCTTTGTTTTGTTGGAAGGTCATGGTTCATTTTCCCTGTTTCTGGGTAATTCTTTGTGCTTTTGAAACTGTGAGTCCAGCAAATCCTTACTTATCTTGGCAAGCCCTAAGCTAGCAGAGTTTTAGGGGTGAGGAGAATGAAGCAGAATCTGAACGGGAATGTGTTCTACTTCCTCAGAAGATATAGCTTGAGAAAGAGGATTATGAGAAGGTGTTTGTGCTTATGGCTTCATATATATATATATATGTGTAAACATATTGAGTAGGACACATAGATGAAAAGATGAGAGCGCCACACTTGGAACTGGAGATATGAAAGACTTGCAGATGCTCTCAGGGATGGGATGTATATCAACTCCTACAGGGAAGACCAAGAAGACTTCCCAGTGAATTTCTCTGACAATACTTTCTCTTCTAATGCTTCCTTGTCTTGCTTGTATGATGTATGGTTTTGTTGTTCCATTCTGGGTTTCCTATGTATGTAGGTTTACTTGTAATTAGCAGCATAGCTTTGTTTAGCAATGCTTTGTGTGTTAGTGCCTCTTGCTCTTGCTGCAGCATGTGTGGAAGGCAGGAGAGGCAAGGATGCCTTTGTTTTCTGGGATTGTTGTGGGGAATAGATGTAAACATGACCTCAGCAGAAGTGGCATCTCTGTGGAACAGTGTGTGTGATAAAAGAGGGGAGGAGATTCCCCCTAAGCCATTAGTTTGATGACCCAGTCTCTGCACATCCCTTCTTGTGTGATCATGATGCACAGTCCTCTCATGATATGTTTTAAAAAATCATGAGCAGATCAGAAAGAAATTAGCAAGTTGTGTAATGTTGGAGGAAAGTTAGGGAAGCTCTGAATGTGAGGCTCTAGAAGAAGAGATGGTCATTGCCTTGCTTGTCAGAATTAACACTGTGTGCCTGAGGGAATGCCATGCAGGTTGAGTTTGTGCTTCTCAATAGGTTTGGAGCTGTTATTCCACCTAATCTGCTCATTCTGTGTGTTTCTAGCTCTTGTTGTGAGCTACAGCTCAACCACAGTGTGTGATCCAATGAAGAAGGTCACATCTGTGTGCAGCAGCAGTTTCTGTACACTCCTTTGATGGTTACAGCTGTTATAAGGAAGGATTTCACAGACAGACATGTGCTCCCAGAGACTCAGTTGTCTCTAAGAAATGAAAGCAAAATCATCTCTGCTGCAGTCCTCCAGGTGCAGAGTTGAACCCAGCCCAGCGAAGGTTTCTATGAACAGAGTGGGGGTCAGTGGGAGAATGTGTGCAGGATGTCCCTCACCAAATGCTGGCTGTTCAGTGGGAGATATATTTGAGAGATCAACTCTCAGATGCATAATGAACTCACTGGATGTCTGCATCAATGGCTGAATGTCCAAGTGGAACCAGTAAGGTGTGATGTAAGTCCAGTGCCCCTATTTGGACCAGCAGTCTTTCTTATCTTCATAGACAGGGGGACTGATTGCACCACCGGCAGGTGACATCAAGCTGAGTGGTACTGTTGATTCACCTGAGGGAAGAGATGCCACCTTGAGAGGCTTGGGAAGTGAGCCCATGAGTGAACATCATGAATTTCCACAAGGCCAAGAGTATGGTCCAGCACCTGTGTTGAAGTAATCCAAGGTATCAATACCAACTGGAGGATGAATAGATTGAGTAGAGCCCTGTGGAGAAGGGTCTACTGTTGGGTAAATACTGGGACATGAGCTGGCAATGTGCACTAGCAGCCCAGAAAGACAATTGTATCCTGGACTGCATAACAAGTACTGTGGCCAGCAGGCCAAGGGAGGTGGTTCTCCTCCTCTACTTCATCAGATCACATTTGTACTACTGCAAGTAACTCTGGGGCCTACAGTAGAAGAAAGGCATTGTTGAAAGGAAGAGAAGGCTCTGGGGAGACCTTGTTTGTCCTTTTCAATATACAAAGGGGATGTGCAAGTAAGATGGAAAGAGACTTTTTCAGACCTGTCATGACAGAATAAGGAACGTGTTCCAAGTCAGATCGTATGAGGCTTTGAGCAGTGTGATGTAGTGAAGGATGTTCCTGCCCATGAAAGGGAGGTGGACTAGATGACTGGATGATTTTTATAGGTCTCTTCCAATCCAAACCATTCTTTGGTTCAGTGAACTTCTCTCAGCATGGCTTTGCACTTGCTCGTTGTCTGATCCTCAACTATGAAGATGCAAAAGAAGGGGGTTTTGTGAATCAGAAAGACAATAGCAAAGGTTATTCTGCCATCTTAGCACAGGTAGATATACAATGCTATTTGGTTGTTACATTTCTCACTGTAATTGTTCTTCTCCCTACATGGAATAATAAATCTGGACAAACATCAGAGACTGATCTGAGCTAAAGATCAAATGCAGAGAAAAAGGGAATCTTCTGCAAGCCTATCAGGAGAGGATGGCAATGATTATTGCTTCTTTCTGTTTCCTGTTACTAGTCAGTTAGTCTCACATGAATACTTCCTTAGTGATACTCACGCCAGATAAGGAAAGCAGAATAGAAAGGTCGTGACAGAGTGCTAATAAAGCTCTTAAAGTTATCCCTAGCTCTAATATACTCTTCTAGTTCTGTCCTCATTTTATTAAGAGCAGCTGATTTCCTTTATTTATTGTATTTTCCTTCAGACATTCATTGCAAGTCAGAGATGACCTAAAAGCACATGAAAATGAATCTCAGTTTTAAATTCCTTTGGAGTTTAAAGGAAATGCTTCTGCTCCTCCTGATTCTACTCAAAGCTAGACTCCAGAAGCGGGTGCAGCCCCTGCACACCGATCAGACTCTCTGTGCCCCTTGGTTGCTGCCATCAGGAGGCTGCAGTGTCGTGGCGGCGCCTCCGGGTGCCGCTGTTGTCCAACGCGGAGCCGAGCTGGAGCCGCAGTCGCTGCCAGAGCCCAGTCCTTCCCCCGCAGGCTGCTCACTCGCTCGGCACCGGCCAGAGCAGCAGCTGCAGGGGCAGCAGAGGCTAGAGGAGACGCGGTAAGCAGCGCCGTCCGTGTCGGCGCCGAGTTCGCTACCCTCCGGTGGTTCCCGCTCTTGTGGCGAAAGCGGCTGAAAGGGAGGAGCGCGGGCAGCGGCAGGAGGGAGAGCTGCCCACAATGGCGAGCAGGCAGAGGCAGGGACAGAGCCGGCGGCCGGCTGGCGGACGAGTGCTGCTGCTCGCTCTGCTGCTGGGCTTGTGCTGCNAAGAGAGGCTGGACCGGGAGGAGATGTGCGGCGAGGCGGCATCCTGCTCCATCAGCTTCGAGGCGCTGGTGGAGAACCCGCTCAACGTTTTCCACGTCGAGGTGACCATCCAGGACATCAACGACAACGCCCCGCACTTTATTAAGGATAATATCTATTTCGAAATCATTGAATCTACAACACCCGGGGCTNAAGAGGCAGCTGAAATACTTCACCGTGAACGACGAGAGCGGGAATCTATACGTGAAAGAGAGGCTGGACCGGGAGGAGATGTGCGGCGAGGCGGCATCCTGCTCCATCAGCTTCGAGGCGCTGGTGGAGAACCCGCTCAACGTTTTCCACGTCGAGGTGACCATCCAGGACATCAACGACAACGCCCCGCACTTTATTAAGGATAATATCTATTTCGAAATCATTGAATCTACAACACCCGGGGCTCGTTTTGCTTTGGGCATGGCTGAGGACCCAGACGTTGGCAGCAACTCGCTGCAGGGCTATGAGCTGGAGGCCAACAAGTACTTTGTAGTGGAGCTAAAGGAGAGCAAGGACGGCAGCAAGTTCTCAGAGCTGGTGCTACGGCGAGCGCTGGACCGGGAGAGCGAGCAGAGCCTGCGGCTGGTGCTGACAGCGCTGGACGGTGGCGACCCGCCCCAGAGCGGCACCGCCCAGCTCTGCATCAACGTCACGGACGCCAACGACAACCCCCCAGTGTTCGCGCAGGACCAATACCACGTGAGCCTGCGCGAAGACGTTCCGCCGGGATCGATGGTGCTGAATGTGTCTGCCACCGATGCCGACGCCGGTAGCAATGCACACATCAGCTACTGCTTCGGGAAAATGCCAGCCAAGGTGCTTCAGAAGTTTGTGGTGGATGCAGAGAGCGGCAGCATAACGCTGCAGGAGGCTCTAGATTTCGAGGACACGCGAGGCTACACACTGCTGATAGAGGCGAAGGACGGTGGAGGTCTGGCAACACACTGCAAAGTGGAGGTGGAGGTGCTGGACGTGAATGACAACGCACCAGAAATCTCCCTGCTGTCGGTGTCTAGCCTAGTGCCCGAGGATGCACCGCCCGGCACCGTGGTAGCCCTGGTGAACGTGAACGACCCAGACTCCGGGGAGAACGGTCAGGTGTGGTGCGAGCTGTCGGGCGAGGCGCCGCTGTCTCTGGTGGCATCGTCGGGCGGCTCGTACAAAGTGGTGACTTCGAGCGTGCTGGACCGGGAGCATGCATCCGAGCACCGGGTGACGGTGGTGGCCGGGGACCGTGGCAGCCCGTCTTTGTCGAGCCGCGCAGCGCTGGTGCTGGAGGTGTCGGATGTGAACGACAACGCGCCGGTGTTCGAGGAGGCGAGCTACAGCGCCTACGTGTCCGAGAACAACGCGGCAGGCACGGCGGTGGTGCGCGTGCAGGCGCGGGACCCGGACGCGGGCGCCAACGGGCGCGTGAGCTACTGGCTGGCGGGCGGGAGCGAGGGCGCAGCGCCGCTGGTGTCGGTAGATGCGCGGAGCGGCACCGTGTACGCGCAGCGCTCGTTGGACTACGAGCAGTGCCGCGAGTTCTCGGTGGCTGTGCGGGCGCAGGACGGCGGGCAACCGGCGCGGAGCTCCACGGCCACGGTGCGCGTCTTTGTGCTGGACGTCAACGACAACGCGCCGCGGGTGCTGTGGCCAGCAGCAGCGGCGGGAGGAGCCCCAGCCCCCGCCTCGGCGCCGGCGCCGTTCGAGGTGGTGCCGCGTTCGGCCGAGGCCGGGTATCTGGTGGCCAAGGTGGTGGCGGTGGACGCGGACGCGGGGCGCAACGCGTGGCTGTCGTACGAGCTGGTGCAGGCGGCGGAGCCGGCGCTGTTCCGCGTGGGGCTGCACAGCGGCGAGGTGCGCACGGCGCGGGCCGTGTCGGAGAGGGACGCGGCCAAGCAGCGGCTGGTGGCCGTGGTGAAGGATCACGGGCAGCCGGCGCTGTCGGCCACGGCCACGCTGCAAGTGGTGCTGGCCGAGAGCTTGCAGGAGGCGCTGCCGGAGCTGAGCGAGCGGGCGGCGGGTGCAGAGGCGGCGGCGGAGCTGCAGTTCTACCTGGTGCTGGCGCTGGCGCTGCTCTCCGCCCTCTTCGTGCTGAGCGTGGCGCTGGCCGTGGCGGCTCGGCTGCGCGGGGCCGGGCCGCCCGCCGTGCTGCGCTGCCTGGGCGCGCAGCGCTTCTCGGTGGCCGGCACTGCCTTCCCGGCTGACTTCTGCGAGGGCACCTTGCCCTACTCCTACAACCTGTGCGTGGCGCCGGGACGCGCTATCACCGAGGCCACTTGGCTGCCGCCGCCGCCCCTGTTGCCCAGCGTGGCCGCGGAGGAGCATGTTGGCATGGAGCCGTGTGGGAAGCAGAGCCCGAGCAGCATTGCCGGCGCAGGAGAGCATCCCGCGGTCGCCGACGCGCCGCAGGTCGGTAAACCCCATCAACACTCCATCTGTATCTTCGCGCTGAAGGCATTGTATTGTTAGTTTCAATTTCTCGGGTTTGTCGCTTTTTGACCATTTGCGTGCCCATGGTCGAAGAATGCATTGCTGCACTGTTGTGGCAGCAGGGAGCTGTAACTTGCACTCCCTGTCAGTTGTCACAATTGCAGGCTCAGTGGAGAACTTCTCTATCATTGTCTATTTTGGCAGCAGTTGTAGGCTCAGTGGGCAGGCTGAATAAAACCGACAATTGTGATGAAGTTCTTATATCATAGGAGCTCTGATAACACTGGACATCGAGAAGGCAAAAAAAAAAAATCCTCAAATCCTGCGCTGCCTAAAGTGTTCTGTGTTAGTTATGATGGAGTATCTTTATAGTGCAGAATGAGATCTCTTCGTTTTCCCTATTTCCATCCCTATTCCTCTGGCTTTTCTCGAGGTGAGGTGAATGGAGTCTGTTGGTCCGTGTCTTCTTGAAGGAATGAAATAAGCAAGAGGGTAGCTCCCTTCCACAGAGAACAGGCACCGAGAAGAGGCACTTTTTGGTTCTTCGATGTTAACATGTTCAGATTCAGCTGAGAGCTTCTGACTCCGGCTCTTGTTTGAGTTATTTACAGTAACAGTTATTTGAACAGGGCTTCTACAGAAACGGTAGGGTTTTGTGTTCCCAACCTGCATGTTAGTTCCTTCTCCTTTTGCCGTCCCTAATCAGTGTTTCATAGACAGGTGAGGATGTGAAGTGGGATCTCAAGTGGAAGAATAAAGAAGAGGGGCGTTTGTTTTTTCGATTCCATTCTCCCAACGAGAGGCGTTTGGTTCTTGTAGATCGCATTGACAGGGGAATGCTACAGGGAGGGATTCTGTCTCTGAGCTACTTCTTTAAGAGCTTTTGTGTCTCTCCCTTCACAAGGCGAGATCTCTACCATTCTGAGAGCATATTGTCAAGGGCACGGGAATACATAAAAAGGCACTAACAAAGGAGGAATTTGCACATTTGTAGTTCTCTTCTCCTGCTGTCCTACAGTATCTTGTTGAAAAAGTGTCCAACTGAGATGAAGAGTCAAGGGTTAGATGAAACCTTTACTAACAAGATGGAATCATTAACGCTGTTATTTCTGACAGGAGGAGAGCCTTTATCTAGTCTTTCAAACTACGGAAATAATAGTTCCATTATAAATGTGTATAAAGTATAAAGTCCCTAAATTTCTGTGGGCTGTTAAAAAGGGCAATCACCCGTTAATGGCTGTTAACGTTCCTCAGTGTTAGCTGCATCTGTGTTTCAACAGCTCAGTAATGCCTCCATTAACTCAGGGAATTCAGTGAAACATTCCCTTCTTTCATCCCCTACCAAAACCTGTTCAGAGTAGCCGAATATTGGAAAAAGAGGCTATTATGTTGCTGTAGTTAATTCGAAGTCTGCTCTGTATGAACTGTAGTATATAAAGTTCCAGCTTCTTGAATTAATTATCCTGATACGTCTGATTCTCCGGGGGAGGGTCTGCTTATCACTATCTGCGTTTTCTTTTGCTATCTTTGAAGACAATGTTAAGGCATGAGTGCTAAAACTGTGTGCTGCAAAATGTGCTTTTGATCGAATGAGTAAAAACTCATAATATTGTGCATGCCGTATTAAGAAAAATATATTGTTTTATATATAGGCAGCCATTAACAGTGATGTTAATGATCTGCCAAAAGAGTGTGAGAAATGTAATTCAGGCGTGACTGGTACATGAACGTGTGGAACTCGTGGTGGAGACTTTGCTTTCGAAATTTTCAGTTAACATTGCTCACATTACGAAAAATTAATACCATATAACCGATAGAAGTGGTAAGGCTGGCAGCGCTGCGTGGCTGCAGTGCCGGGAGGAGGCTGCGGGCGCCGCTGTTGACCGAGGAGGAGTGCGAGGAAGGCTGGAGCGCTGCAGCAGCCCCGCCCGCTGCGGCCCGGCTCGTTAGCTCGCTCTGTCGCTGGCTGCTTGCGGCCGGGCGGTCTGCTGGCGGAGCGTTCCCGCGGTACGGAGCCGAGTTGCGGCAAGGCGGACGGGNGGAGAAATGCGTGCTGCGGTGTGAGGTGATCGTGGAGGGGGAAATGCAAGTTTATGAAATTGAAGTTGAAATCACAGACATTAACGACAACGCCCCAAGCTTCAGAGATGCAGAAACGGAGCTGAGAATGAGCGAGATGACAGCCCCAGGATCGCGGTTTCCCCTCCAGGATGCACAGGACCCGGACGTGGGTCGGAATATACTGCAGAGGTATGAGCTGAGCAGCAACGAGCACTTCTCGCTGGCGGTGCAGGAGAGCCCCGGAGGGGATCAGCCTCCCGAGCTGGTGCTCGTGAAGGCGCTGGACCGGGAGGATGTGGCATTCCACGAGCTGGTGCTGAGGGCGATGGACGGCGGCGAGCCGGTGCGGACGGGCACGGCACGGATCCGCGTGACCGTGCTGGATGCAAATGACAACGCACCCGTGTTCAGTTCAGAGGAGTACTCGGTGCGTGTGCCGGAGGACGTGCCCGTGCAATCGATCCTCGTCACCGTGATGGCCACCGACCCCGACGAGGGGACAAACGGTCATGTGAAATATAGCTTTTATAAAACTTCCGCACGGGCCTTGGAACTTTTTCATCTGGATGCAAAGACAGGTGAAATAACCCTTAAGGATGAGTTAGACTTTGAGGAAATCTCCTCACACGAACTGCACGTGCAGGCACATGACGGAGGAGGGCTTTTCGATAAGGCAAAAGTCATGATTACCGTGGTAGATGTTAACGACAATGCTCCTCAGATTTCGGTGCGATCGTCGCTGAGTGAGATCTCTGAGGACGCTCTGCAAGGAACGGTGGTGGCACTGCTGCATGTGCAGGACCGGGACTCGGGGGCGAATGGCCAGGTGCGCTGCTCGCTGGGCGGAGATCTTCCGTTTCGCCTGCTAAGTTCCCAGGGTAGCTACTACCGCGTGGTGACTTCTCGGGAGTTGGACCGGGAGGAGGTGTCGGAGTACAACGTGACAGTGCGGGCGGCGGACGGCGGGTCACCGCCGCTGTGGAGCAGCGCGGTGCTGTGGCTGCGGGTGCTGGACGTGAACGACAACGCACCAGTATTCGCGGAGGCGAGCTACAGCGCGCGTGTGCCCGAGAACAACGCGGTGGGCGCCCTGGTGTTGACAGTGCGGGCGTGGGACGCGGACTGGGGTCAGAACGCACGCGTGCGGTACCATTTGGCAGAGGGGCGGGTGCGGGGCTTGCCGCTGTCATCGTTCGTGTCGGTGCAGGCGGAGACGGGCGCGCTGTACGCGCTGCGGTCCTTCGACTACGAGGAGGTGCGCGAGGTGGAGCTGTGGGTGCGGGCAGAAGACGGCGGCTTGCCGGCGCTGAGCAGCAACGTGTCGGTGCGCCTGGTGATCGTGGACGAGAACGACAACGCGCCGCAGGTGCTGTACCCACCGCCGGTGCCGGCGGGTGGGGGCTTGGGGTCGGTGTGGGCGGGCGTGGAGCTGGCGCCGCGTTCGGCCGAGGCCGGGTCGCTGGTGGCCAAGGTGGTGGCGGTGGACGCGGACGCGGGTCAGAACGCGTGGCTGTCGTACGAGCTGGCGAAGGCGACGGAGCCGGGGCTGTTCCGCGTGGGGCTGCACAGCGGCGAGGTGCGCACGGCGCGCTTGCCCCTGGCCCGCGACGCGTCGCGGCAGAGCCTGGTGGTGGTGGTGAAGGACCACGGGCGGCCGGCGCTGTCGGCCACGGCCACGCTGACGCTGGTGCTGGCCGAGAGCGTGGCCGAGCTGCTGGCCGAGCTGGGCAGCGCGGCGGCGGCGGCACCGGGCGAGCCTGCCGGTAGCCTGACGCGCTGGCTGGTGCTGGCCGTGGCAGCCGTGTCCTGCCTCTTCCTCGCCTTCCTGCTGCTGCTGCTGGCGCTGCGCCTGCGGCGCTGGCGGCGCTCGCAGCTGCTGCCGCCGGCCAGCGGCTCCTTGCGTGGGGTCCCAGCCACGCACTTCGTGGGCATCGACGGCGTCCGCGCCTTCCTGCACTCCTACTCGCACGAGGTGTCGCTCACCGCTGACTCGCGCAAGAGCCACCTCCGCTTGTCACCCGGCTCCTGCTGTGACACCCTTCCGGCCCGGCCGCTGCCCGACGAGCCCAAGCCGCTGCTCGGGGAGGACCCTGTCCCCAGCCCACACGACCCTGACGCTCTCACGGTGAGTGCATCTCAATACACTCGCCCCACGACATTTCCCTCTGCTGCTCCTCTGCCGTGCTCCAGCTCCTGTAGGAGAAGTTGTAGGCAGCCGCTGGCTGCAGTTCCGTTCAAGCCAGACTTTTTGCTAGGATTCGCACTTTGAAATGGATGCATTGCATTCTTTAGAGACGGCATTTTGCCTTCTGAGCAGGGTCAGATATCTTCCTGACAGTGCATGTGCTCGTGTGACATGAGATTATCTTGTCGTTAATGCGCCATATATAACGTAGCTGCTCGTGGTTTCTAGTCTTCTCAGCCTTTCTGTTTCTGCATCCGAAGGCGGTGATCATGGCAATGTGTTTGTATCTGTCCGTGCTTTGATCTTTGTGCAGCAAGTGGAGGAATGGGCTGGGCAGCATGTGGTGCTTTGATACTGTCTACCTGTTGTGAAGATGAAAGGGAGTTGTGAGGTTGTTAACGTTGGAGAAAATTCGTGAGGGGCTGTGTGTGAACGGCTGCTGGGGGAACTGGGAGGGCTAATTCCCAATCATTTAAGATTGTCTTCTATAAACTGAAGATTGTCTTCTATAAACTGTTCTGGAAGTTCCTAGGCTGGAAAATTTTAGTTATGGCAAGAGGGAAAGGAGTTCGGGAGGGGAGCTATTCAAAGTGCCGGGAGAAAGTTAAAGAGAGTGCTGTTTTTGTGCGGTGACTAGTGAGTAGAAAATGTATATTCTTTCTTAGCGCAGAGATGTAAAGATAT
The DNA here is from genome assembly GCA_013396975.1 of Bucco capensis. NCBI lineage: Eukaryota > Metazoa > Chordata > Aves > Piciformes > Bucconidae > Bucco > Bucco capensis. Next base: position 60,946 of record VWZO01022458.1, on the reverse strand, counting down.
CTATAGCCCTTTGATGTCATGTGCTTGAAATTTATAAGAGCTAAGGAACACCATGCAAATTGTGAAGAGTTTGGTGTGCAAATCTTGGGAGCTGTGCTTGAGGAGCTGTTGAAGTGTACAAGGTACTTCTCCTTGCCTGTTCAGTGTTCAGCTGTACATCATGCAGTTTGACTTCTATATTCCCAGTGAAGTATCTTCCTTCAGGTGTCTTGAGACGAGCCCTGGTTGGTTCCTCTTGTGTGTTTGCTGGTCACCATCAATTCTTAAGAGCTTAATTATCTAATTATCACCAAATACATTGTGAGAGTTTGGGGAGGAGCAAAGAGTACATGCGCTACTTACAAAGTTCCTGAATTATGTACCTTCTCTAACTGCCATAATCTGGAAGAGAATGTTGTGATCTCTTCCTTTCTGAAGATGTTAACTTCTTGTGTTGTCGTTGTCATGGTCTGAAGTTGAGCCTGATCATATCTGTTCCATTTGTCTGTCCTGTACCTGCCTTTCATGTTTGTAGCTGTGAAGAGAAAGGCTTTCATAGATCTATTTCATAGATGTATTTCCTTACACTTTGGCTAGAAAAAATGCTGTTGCTTGTCACACGTGGTGAGAAGTCAAGTGCAACAGTTTTGGGGTGGAGTCTGTCTGCAAATGATGCAGATCAGTTACACTTGCTCCGCGACGCTTCCCTCCTGTGCCTTTTCCTCGCCGTGCTCTGGCTCCTGCAGGAGGAGATGTAGACAGTTGCTTGCTGCAGTTGCAGTTTTGTTCGAGCAGGGCTTTTTGCTTTCATCAGCCACCAGGTCGTTTCTCGTTTTGTCCCTTTACCTGTGTAATACCGGTTGCCCTGTCAGTATTTGCTCTTGCACTGAAGAAATGGCAGTTTGTGTTCTGAGCAGGATCAGAATCAGGATCTTCGGGACAGCATATGTGCTTGGGTGGGATGAGATTATCTTGACATTTATGCCCCCATACACATTGCTTTTCTGTTCATAGTATCTACTCTGCTCAACGTTTCTCCATCATAATGGGTGAGGAATGCGTTTGTATTCATCCTGAAACAGAGCTTTAACAGCCCTGTGTATAACTTTCTGTGCTGACTTAATACTTTATTTTATGATTGTTATTTAATAGCAGTGATGGATGAGTACTATGTACTCTTAACAGCATTTCTCGTTGGAGAGAGTTTGTTCTTTTTCTGTTCTCTTTTCTGACACTGAGCAGTTTGAGTTATAGGATGGGACTTTTCACTTTTACTTCTCTTGAACGACGCACTAGTTGATCTATTTCAAGTCCGTGTTTAGTTCACTTAATGAGAGTGATAATTGCTTTGTTACACATCTCTTTCATTTAATGATCGTTATTGGGCACGAATGTAAGCGAATGTTGGTGCTGACGGTTAGAGCCTCCTGAGCCTGCTTTGGAACTTGTCGCATATATGCGAACTCCTCTCATGTTCCTCAGCCTGTAGTGAGAGCAATATCAACCCTGTACCAGAATGAATTGTGTTTTTTCTACTATGGAGGTATTAATTTGTCAAAGAGGGACCATTCCCAGGCGTTCCTGTGAACTCCTTGTGGGGATTTCCTTGATTTGTTCACTGGAACAGCCTTCCCAGGGAGGTGGTTGAGTCACCATCCCTGGAGGTGTTTAAGAAACGTGTAGATGTGGTGCTCCGGGACATGCTCTAGTGAGGGCAGGGGTTGTGTAATTTGGTTTTGTTTGGTTGGGGCTTTTTCTTGTTTTGTCTGTTTTTTTGTTGGACTCGGCGATCTGAGAGGTCATTTCCAGACATGAATGTTCTGTGATTTAGCCAAAAGTGAGCTCGATGCTCCCGAAAATGGAAGAGGTTGCAAGATGAGCAAAATTACTTGTGTAATTTCCATAGGCGATGCCTCAAGAGCGTTTTATCCTTTGCATTTTCATACCACGCCATGACCGTTCTGAGTACAAACACACATCACTGTGTTTGTGTCATGGTAAACTGCCTTCTCTAGTGGTGTCCTTCTGAGTTTTCTTTCTGACCCTCTCCCCCCCTCCCCCCCCCGCCCCGGTCTTCATTCTACAAGTCTCTGTGGGAAAGGAGGCTGACATGCTGCATATCCCTTAGCAACAGCATGCTGGCGTTTGGGGTGTATCCTTGGGCGCATAGTTACCTTTTTCCTCCCCATCCATGTTCTTAGAACTATTTACTTATCCCGTTCGCTAAAAAAAAAAACATTCTGAAGAAACGCTGTAACAACATTATCTTTCCCTAGATAGAGGAAGATGGAGCATGAAGTTATGTTGATCTCCGTGATTTGTAAAACTCGAGATTTTTTGAGGTTACATGCCTCAAAAAGAGTATGCAGTGATACTGCTGCTGCAGAGGCTTGCCATTTTCGTCCAGTCTCAGTCTGAGAAGTGTATAAATCAAAAGAATCGCCTCAAAGAAAATCGCAGGTGTGATGCTTGCTTTCTACAACAGCTTCTCTGAAGTATTTTGTAGCTGTTGCTTCTCGAAACAGATGTGAAAGAAAAGAGCTGGGGAAAGAGCACCCGCAAACAGTAGATGATGTTGCAATATGTCAGACATATCACTGTAGTTACCTGTACTCACCTGTACTCTGTTGTACGAGCTCTGCGCGCCCCTCCACCTCAAAAACACCTTCCGCAGGTAGACTATTTCCAGAGAAATAAACTCACCTTTCCGCGGGTATGGAAAACTCTCCAAACCAAAAGCTGAGTCGCGTTTCTCCCTGGCCGATGGCGCCGACTCCTGGCAGCTGCTGACAGTACAGCGCGGAGACCGAAGCAGTCATCAGGAGGCTGCAGTGTCGTGGCGGCGCCTCCGGGTGCCGCTGTTGTCCAACACGGAGCCGAGCTGGAGCCGCAGTCGCTGCCGGAGCCCAGTCCTTCCCCCGCAGGCTGCTCACTCGCTCGGCGCCGGCTAGAGCAGCAGCTGCAGGGGCAGTACAAGCTAGAGGAAACGCGGGAAGCAGCGCCGTCCGTGTCGGCGCCGAGTTCGCTACCCTCCGGCTCTGGTGGCCGAGAGCGGCTTGAAGGGAGGCAGGGCAGCGGCAGGAGGGAGGAGCGCGGCGAGAGCTGCCGACAATGGCGAGCCGGCAGAGGCAGGCACAGAGCCGGCGACCAGCGGGCGGGCGAGGGCTGCTGCTCGCTCTGCTGCTGAGCTTGTGCAGCCGGGCGGCACTGGAGGCGATCCGCTACTCGATCCCCGAGGAGCTGGGCAGAGGATCCCTGGTGGGGCCGCTGGCGAGGGACCTGGGGCTGAGCCCTGCCGAGCTGCCGGCACGCAAGCTGCGCCTCAGCGCCGAGAAGCACTACTTCGGCGTGAACGGCGACACCGGGAACCTGTATGTGACCGAGAGGCTGGACCGGGAGNTGGCGACCCGCCCCGGAGCGGCACCGCCCAGCTCTGTATCAACGTCACGGACGCCAACGACAACCCTCCCGTGTTCGTGCAGGATCGATACCGTGTGAGTCTGCGCGAGGACGTTTCGCCGGGATCGATGGTGCTGAACGTCTCTGCAATAGATGCGGACGCCGGTACCAACGCCCAAATTAGCTATGAATTCGGGAAAATGCCGCTCAAGGTGCTTCAGAAGTTCTTGGTGGGTCCAGAGAGTGGCATCATCACGCTACAGGAGGCTCTAGACTTCGAGGACACGCGTGGCTACAGTCTGCTGGTGCATGCGAGGGACGGGGGGGGTCTGGTGGCACACTGCAAGGTGGAGGTGGAGGTGGTGGATGTGAACGACAACGCACCCGAAATCTCGCTGCTGTCGGTGTCGAGCCCGGTGCCAGAGGACTCACCGTCCGGCACCGTGGTGGCTCTCGTAAAAGCTCAGGACCGAGACTCCGGACAGAACGGTCAGGTGTGGTGCGAGCTGTCGGGAGAGGCGCCGCTGTCGCTCGTGGCGTCATCTGGCGGCTCGTACAAAGTGGTGACATCAAGCATGCTGGACCGGGAGCAGGCGTCCGAGCACCGGGTGACGGTGGTGGCCAGGGACCGTGGCAGCCCGTCTCTGTCGAGCCGCGCGGCGCTAGTGCTGGAGGTGTCGGACGTGAACGATAACGTGCCGGTGTTCGAGGAGGCGAGCTACAGTGCCTACGTGTCGGAGAACAACGCGGTGGGCGCGGCGGTGGTGCGCGTGCAGGCGCAGGACCCGGACGCGGGCGCCAACGGACGCGTGAGCTACTGGCTGGCGGGCGGGAGCGAGGGCGCAGCGCCGCTGGTGTCAGTAGATGCGCGGAGCGGCGCGGTGTATGCGCAGCGCTCGTTGGACTATGAGCAGTGCCGCGAGTTCTCGGTGGCGGTGCGGGCGCAGGACGGCGGGCAACCGGCATGGAGCTCCACGGCCACGGTGCACGTCTTTGTGCTGGACGTCAATGACAACGCGCCGCGGGTGTTGTGGCCTGCGGCGGCAGTAGCGGCGGGAGAGGTCCCAGCCCCGGCGCCGTTCGAGATGGTGCCGCGTTCGGCCGAGGCCGGGTACCTGGTGGCCAAGGTGGTGGCGGTGGACGCGGACGCGGGGCGCAACGCGTGGCTGTCGTACGAGCTGGTGCAGGCGGCGGAGCCGGCGCTGTTCCGCGTGGGGCTGCACAGCGGCGAGGTGCGCACGGCGCGGGCCGTGTCGGAGAGGGACGCGGCCAAGCAGCGGCTGGTGGCCGTGGTGAAGGATCACGGGCAGCCGGCGCTGTCGGCCACGGCCACGCTGCAAGTGGTGCTGGCCGAGAGCTTGCAGGAGGCGCTGCCGGAGCTGAGCGACAGAGACACAGTGTCCGAGCTGACATTTGATCTAAACATCATTCTTGTAGTGGTGCTCGCTGTTGTGTCCTTGTTAGTCGTTTTGACAGTCACTTTGACATTGTTCTTTAAATGCCGTCGCTCTCGAATTCCTCCCGTTTTTTTAACTTCTGATAAGGAGCAGTATTCCAGCCTGGGCTCAAAAGCACCCTATAACTACTACAGCAGCACGCTGCCCCTGCCTTACTCCTACGAAGTATGTTTGGCCTCCGAGTCGGGCCAGAAGGACTTCACATTTCTGAGACCAGGGACTGCAGCGCTGTCTAACTGTCTCCTGATCGGGGAATCTGACTCAGGCACTCACTCCGGGAAGGATTCTGCTAGTCCCGGGGACTCGGCACAGGTGAGCTTCTGTCCTGGGATTCTTCTCTACGGACTTGTGTGAATCTTCTCCTTCCTTTGTTCTGTCGTTAGGTATCGGTGGGTAACAAGCAGAGTTCAGCGTTGCGCCCCTGCGCACTGCTCAATAGCTCGGAGGCGGAGGTGTGGGTTTGATTTCGACTCTTCCTTTTGCCCTGCCCCGTATCATCCGCGAATTGCTAGTTGTGCCCTGAGGAGTGGCGTTCTCTAGTCAGTAGTGCTGTGTGTTCTACTCCAGGCGCGAGTTTCACTGAACCGGGGTGATGGGGTGGACACAGGCTGGAGCTGGGGCTAAAGTGTCATGAGATCCGAAGCTGAGACAACCCTTTCATTTTGATCTAGTGACTCTTATTTTATTGTCTCTGCCAGATTTGAGCGCTTCCCTGTGATAATGATGTGTGATCTATCCCGACCCGTTCTCCCGGTGAGGGCAGCAGCTCTGTAGTTCTCTTTTCCCTCCAGCTCTGATCTTTTCATAGTCCGAACCCCTCAAAAGAAAGATGGGTACACCCCTGACTTCACATTTCCTCTCCGTCTGTGGAGCCGAAGCTGGTGCCTCACTGTAAGCTCCGAGCCCGGAGCAGAGCAGAAAATGCTTTGAGGCTGCTGCCGCCACCACTGGCTCCTCTGGAGCCCCGGTGGAGCCTGGAACCACGCTGGAGTGAGCGACTTTGGCTAGAATTTGGCTTGAACTCGTCCCTGAGTCATGCGTTTCCACTCCTCTCCATTCAAATGGTGCTCTCGGGAGCTCCGAAGAGACACATTCAATTTTAGGGCTTCCCATCGAAGTGAGGGAGATGTAGTGTCTCCAGATCAGTCAGAACTCGGGAGACGGAAATGTCTTCTCCATTCCTTTCCCGAGATCTCTTTGCTGTGCTCAGCTCTCTGCTGCTTGGTTGGGACTAAGAAGACAAGGTACTCTGAATATGGGTCATATATCAGTGTTCTGATATGCACATCAGTGAAATGGCTCAGTAAGCAGAGTTTAAGAAAGACACGAAATGGACAGTGGTTGAAAAAAAGATTCAGGAATTCATTTCAGAGAAAATAAGTGGCTAAACAGAGAGTGTTGTCTGTAAGAGAGCTATGGACTTTATTCTTTTTAGATTATATGTAAAAGAGATCATGTGATTTGGTTGCATAAGGGTCTATGAGCAAAGAAATCTGCTCTCAGCGTTGTGAGCCTGTAGACAGGTCTGTTTCAGTAGTGCTCCAAAACAGATACATGACATGTACTTACGTGCACGATGCAGCTGCGGCAGATAAAGCATATCCTCCCCAGCCTTCAAGTTGCTCCAGAATTTAATTATATTAAGGTACAACTTTATATGACTAACCTTGGCTTTTATCAGTGTAAAGCCACATTCTGTGGACTGCAGGTAAGAATGATAAGTAGCGCTGATATAATTTATCTTAGCAACGATTATTTGGTGGGAAAGGAAATAGCTGAGCCTGTATAGATCAAAGGCTGTACCGACCCGTTTGGTATCGTTAAGCTCTTCATATGAGTGCAGGAATACCGAGTCTCTGGGTGGGTCCCGTGAGCTCATGGCAGTTGACATAACTGTGCGGAGCGAGGACACATCGAGGTCCTTGTCTAGGTCCCTGTCGCTCTGGCTGGTGTCCTGTCCCCCACGCTGGTGCTGGTGATTTCTATGCTTTCCACAACACGCTCAGCCACGATACAAGCAGTGGGGAACAGGTAACCAGCCGCAACGTTTCCGAGCCAGTTTTGCAGGGCACGGAGAGACTGTTCCTTTCTCTCCATAAGAGAATGAACGCGTGGGAGCTCATTTCCAGTCCCGTTGCTTTCCCAAATATCGCCGACTTTTTCTTATCAGGCTCGATCGTGGGGATCAAAATCGTCGGAAAACCCAAGGTAGCAGGAGCTGTTGTTGACAGCAACAACCCCAAACGCGAGCAGGCAGCCTGGGAATTGGCTGTTTCTCGCCCAAGCGCTGCCGGTGCTGTGGTCTCCGCAGTGTCGTGAGTTGCGGGGGTGGCGCTGCACGGGAACGGGAACGGGAACGGGAACCGCTCCCTCTCCTGGTGAACCAGCACGTTGCAGACTGTAATTTCGTTGCGCCTGGTGGAAATGATGGAGGGAAACGGGGAGGAAGCTGAGAGCTGGCGAGAGCAGGAGGGCGTATTAACCCCAGATTTCCACGATTTTCGGGGGTGGGGGAAGATGCCTTGCTGGGACAGTGGTGGCTGTGGGGAGCAGGAGGGGCGATGCTCTTGGGAACCCTGCAGCAGGAGCTGTCCCGCGGTGTGACCGTGCTGCGGCCGGAGTTGCTGCTCGTAACTCGGCAGCACGAAATCTGCGTCGCTTTGCTTTGGTGGTACATAGAGGCACGACGTCGAGATGCTGTGGGATGTCAGGAACGGGCTGACCAAACATTTGGGTGGGACGACCGGCATCCCGAAGGTTCTGAGGGACGCTCGTTGCTGACTAGTCGTGCCGGAGGTGGCTCTCCCCAGCGCCCTGCGCGTCCCGGCCAACCCTCCCTCCACTTCCTTCCACCCACTCTACCTCCCCATCTTGCCCTCGCTGCTCTTTCCAAATAGGTTTTCCCGGGACACCTCCCCTTCCTGCTTCCCCTGTTTCCATATTGCCCGTTTGTGGCGTCTTACACCCATCTTGCCCTCACACGCGGTCCCCGTGTCCCCAGGTCTAGGCTGCGTCTTCCAGGCCGGTTATCCTTATCATTTAGATTTCTCGCCGGGCTGTGTTCTCCCTTCAGAGTAAACCAGTTTGAGCCCCGCTGCCGTGGGGCGGGGGCCAGTCTCTCTCCGGCTTCCTCCCTCCCTGTCGGCGGGGCTGTGCGGGGTTCTGCAGTGCTCTGCGGGAGGCTGCCCCGCGGGGGCTCCGGCTGCCCTGAGCTCCGTGCAGTTATGGTCCGGGACTCTGTGTGCCGCTGTCGGCCAATGCTGGAGCGGGGGGGGAATCTGTCTGCCCGGCCCCGCTCGGAGCCGGGATGAGGCGTAAAAGGTCTCAGAGAGAGCCTGAGAGGGAGGGAGTGAGCGAGGGAGTGAGTCACGGCGGAGATCGCAAAGCAATGCCCTCCCGTCTCGCCGCCGGACGCCGCTTCCCGGGGGGCGCTGGGCAGCGGCATGCCGGGGCCAGCTGAGAGCTTGTAGCCGGGGCGGGGGTGGGGGGGGCACGGAGCGGAGACCGCGACCGTCCTGTGCAATGAACGGCGTCGCTGCAAGGAGCCGCGGGGTGACGACGGGGCAGGTACTGAGCCTCTTGCTTTTGTTCGCCCTTTCCGACGGGGTTTCCGCCGCTATTCGCTATGCGATTCCCGAGGAGGCGCGGAAAGGCTCGGCTGTGGGCAACGTGGTAGCCGACCTGGCGCTGGACCTCGGGCGGCTGCCGGGAAGGAGGCTGAGGGTTGTGTCCGGCGGCAACAAGAAGTACTTCGGGGTGGACCTGAGGAGCGGTGCGCTGCTGGTGAGCGAGCGGATAGACCGGGAGGAGCTCTGCGGAGCGCACTCCCCTTGCTCCCTCAGCTTTGAGATCGTGGTGGAAAACCCTCTGGAGCTGTACAGCGGCGCTGTGGAGATCCAAGACATCAATGACAACGACCCGGTTTTTCCCAGCAGCCAGGCGAGGCTGGAAATCAGCGAGTCGGTGGCGGCCGGAGCGCGTTTCCCGCTAGAGAGCGCGCAAGATCCCGATGTGGGGGTTAACTCTTTACAGACCTACCAGCTCAGCGCCAACCCGCACTTCGCGCTGGACGTCCAGACAAGAGTGGATGGCAGTAAGTATGCGGAGCTGGTGCTAGAGAAGGAGCTGGACAGGGAGGAGCAACGGGAGCTGCACCTGGTCTTGACTGCGCTGGATGGAGGCAGCCCGCCGCGGTCGGCCCATGTGCAGATCCATATCGACGTGGTGGATGCCAATGATAATGCCCCAGTCTTCAACCAGTCTACCTACAAGGCAAGCGTGAGGGAGAACACACCCAGCGGTACCCTGGTTGCCAAGATCAGTGCATACGATCTGGATGATGGGCCCAACGGAGACATCGTCTACTCCTTCAGCAGCCATACACCTGCCAAGGTACGAGAACTTTTTGCTTTGGACTCGGCCACAGGGGAGTTGAGGGTCAAGGGGCAGCTGGACTACGAGGAAACGAAGCTGTACGAGATTTACTTACAGGCTAAAGACAAGGGTGCTGTTCCTGGTGTGGCTCATTGCAAAGTGCTGGTGGAAGTTGTGGATGTGAATGACAACACTCCAGAGGTGACAGTGACTTCTGTGTACAGCCCTGTGCCTGAAGATGCAGCCCCAGGGACAGTTGTAGCTCTGCTGAGTGTAACAGACTTGGACTCCCATGACAATGGCCTGGTGAACTGCTTCATTTCTCCTGGGATCCCCTTCATGCTCAGCTCTTCCCTCAAAAACTACTACACATTGAAAACAAAAGCAGCTCTGGACCGGGAGAAGGCATCAGAGTATAACATCACTATTACAGCCAAGGACTCAGGCTCACCACCCTTGTCTGCAGTAAAAGAGATCCTGGTGCAGGTGTCAGATGTCAACGACAATGTGCCCAAGACTTCCCAAGACTCATACGATGTGTATGTGCTGGAGAACAACATACCTGGCATCCCCATCCTTAATGTGAGTGCCACAGACCCAGACCTTGGGCGAAATGCCCATCTCTCCTATATCCTCTTTCAGGGTGACCCCACTATAGGCCACCTCTTCTCCATCAACCAGGAGAATGGCACCCTCTACCTGCTCGCCTCCCTAGACCATGAGGAGCAGATGGAGTTCAGCATGATAGTGCAAGTCCAGGATGGTGGCTCTCCGCCTCTGGCCACTAATGTCTCAGTCAGTGTGTATGTCACTGATGTCAATGACAATCCCCCAACTGTGCTGTACCCTCATGCCAACACCAACACCACCACCTATACTGATGTGGTAGCACCAGGCACTCCTGCCGGGCACATGGTCACCAAGGTGGTGGCAGTGGATGCAGATGCAGGATACAATGCCTGGATCTCCTACACCCTGTTGCAGGCCACTGACCCCAGCCTCTTCTCAGTTGGTCTGCACAATGGGGAGATCTTCACGGCCCGGCAGCTCCGGGAGGATGATGCACCCCAGCACACACTAGTCATCCTGCTGAAAGACCATGGGGAGCCTGTGCTGTCTGCCAGTGCCACTGTCTCCATCTCTGTGGCTGAGGTGGTCAAGGAGGTGCTTGCTGACTTCACTGATGTAGCACCTGCCAATGATCCCAGGAGGCATGTGACTTTCTATCTCATTCTGGCTGTGATTTTGGTGTCAGCAGCTTTCTTCATCACCATGTTGTCAGTGGGCATCTTCAAGTGCTACAAGTGGAGGCAGTCAAAGGAGTTGTACAACAGCTCCAGGAGCACCATTTACAGGACACCAGGGCCTTTCCACCACATTGATGCTGTGCGGGGTGGCTTCACACCACCTAACTTCTACCACCAGGTCTATCTCACCACAGACTCTCGCCAGAGTGATCTCCTGTGTAAAAAGCCTTTCACTTCCAGCCCCTTGGGCAGCCGCCAGAGCACCATGAGGAATGGTGAACCAGGGTTGTACCACCAGGTCGTGGGCACTGCCAGCCGGCTCCCAGCGCCTGCTGAGGTAATGTTACTCCTTCCTTGGCATGTCCCAGCATCAGGCAGGGCCATGGTTCATCTGTGCCATATGTATATGGTAGCAGGTTAGGGTTGGGGGGAACACCCATGCCTCTAAAGAGTGGCTAGCCATAGCTGACCAGGTCATCTTCAGAGCCAAATGGGCAGTCCTGAGTGTTGATGATACTTGCACTATGATAAGCAGGATCAACTGAGTCACTTCACTCAGTGCATCTTTCCAATACAGTTTTGGGTAGGCCTTGCATGAATAACTCTTGGAGGCTGAGGTCATCTTGCAAATCCTTGGCAGAAAGTTTGCTGGTAATGGTTATTTCCTTCCCTTTGCAAAATGCTGGCCAAGGGGAGCACTTGCAGGGTCAGCCACTGAGAGGGGAACAGTGTCTCTGCGTCGTTTTCCGGTGTGGGCTGGGAAGGTGGTGGTACCAATGGGGCTGGGATCCACCAGCTGCCAGTGTGGGACTGGGGTGTTGCTTCCCATGGTGTAGCATGCAGAGCTGAAGGATGGTGCTCGTTCCCCCTTTTGACAGACTGTGGGCATAGAGCAGTCCTTCCTGTCCATGGCTCACTTCTTGTTTGACTCCTGATGGTTCCAGTTTTGTTTCCATGGAAGTTTTGACATGGTGATGGCTTCTGGTTGTGGGGGGAAGGTGGGATAGCAGACTACCCTGGTTGCTTGCAGGGCTTCGCTGAGCTGGACTGTGGCTCAAATCAGGCTGGTGAGTCCTCCACCCAGATGTTGTTCTATTACAAGCCCTGGATGATTTGCAGTGGGTGGTGTCTGATGTCCTGACTGAACGAATTGCAGCCAGGAAGGCGTTTGTGCAAGGCAGGCAGCTTCTGTGCTTCTTCCCCGCTGGGAATCGTGCAGCTTTAGTTTCAGAGCTTTCAATTACAGGAACGCTTCAATCCGCAGAGGAGAGGCTGGGTAGTGGATCCAGCAGAAAGGAGGGGAGGAATCTGATGGGATTCCAAGGTGGTTGGTGCTGGTAATGTACCCCTTCCTGGGAGGCTGTGAATAGGAGTGACTGGTTCCTCAGAGCAGAAGGAAGTGAGGTGCAGCGGAAGCTGTGCATGGGTGTGGGGCTCCGTGTGCCGCCTGCTTGCTGTGGCCAAATCACAGGCAGAGGCAGAAACCTCCCAGAATCCCAGAATTATTTCATGCTTTTTTTTTTTCCCCCTCTCGTGTCGCTGCTCAGACTCAGCAGTTTTGATCTGTGGCAGGTGGGAATGGCTGCAGCAGCTGCAGGAGCAAGTGTTTCTCTGTGTTGTGCAGATTGTGCTACAGCTAGGGACAAGGATGTCCCTCCTATCAAAGGGTCCTGGCAAGATGACTCTAGGGGTGGGGGAAGTAAATGGTTTGAGAGTGGGAATGGAAGGAGGTGATAAAGGGCAGGTGGTAAGCCTGAACCCTAGCCATGGCTTTCTCCTACTCCCCCATGGAAAAGGTGCTGGCCATGAGAACCCAGCTGGGCTGGCACTGGGTCCTAGATTTTCAATCTTTTGTGGTGACAGAAGATCCAGCCCTATGCCATGGACCATGTCAAGCCTGCAAAATCTTTACACCTCCTGGCTCTGCAGGGCAACAAACCCCAAAATGATGCAGTGGGTATGGTGCTGGCCCCATCTATGGCAGGTGACGTGTTCTGCTATGAGAGATCCTATCCTGCAGGATCTGCAGTGATCCCTCAGCTCCCTGGGTTGTCTAGGTCAAAGCCTTTCCCCAGTGTGAGCTCTGGCCCTCTGGAATGGGGACATCTTGTTCTCCATCCTAGACATCCTATACCTGTCCTCCCCATCCTGGGTTTTGGCAGACCCAAGCAACAGCATGATGCCCTGTGTGAAGCCTCTCCCTTGCTCCAGCCCCTTGGTGACTGAGCCACGTTGAGACACTGAGTGGATTCTCTCAGACCATGTGGGCTTCACAGGGGACTTCTGCTGAGGCACCACAGCAGCACCAAACCTATTCCTAGGGGTGCAGCACCCCATGTTGCTAGCAGTCATGTCTGTCATCCAGCTGTGCTGTCTGAGGCCCTGCCTGGGATGGGGACAGGGCACATCTCAGAGTCAAGGTTACTGTGACAGCTTCCTCCTGGTGGCACCGTCCGAAGGCCTCGGGACATGAGTACATCCAAGCAGGTTTTGGTCTCTGGATGCTGGGAAATACACTTGTGTAGCGTTTTGCTGCATGGGCCCTTTAAGAGTGCCTTCTCCCTTCCTCAGGAGCGGGCAGTAGGTGGGACCTGGGCGGAGTTCTGCGCCAATTGTGAGGTTTCTTGCTCCGTCTCTTCCTGACTGGCAGCCCGGTGCTCCCAACCCGTGGCTTTTGGAACGGGCAGGGAGGGGCTCCGAGGGTAGGAAGGCCCCTCCATGGCAGCACCCCCACCGCTCCTGCGCCTGTCCCCGTGCCGGGCGTGGGTGCACCTAGTCTCTTGCCTGTTCCCTCAGGTGCTCTTGGTGGCCAGGTGATGGGGATGGGCAAGGTCTCAGGCAGGGTCCCAGTCAGGATCTGGCTCCACAGCCTGTTGCACTACCGTGGGCCCCAGACCCCCAAGGGTCTGTGTGCACCCCAGGGAGGTCAGGGTGGCCTTGAGTGTGTCCATGGTATGACTGCAAAAGGCTTTTGCAGGGATGTGAACCGAGCTAATATCCTGCAGGTTGCCACCATCCTCTGGGACAGGGAGAAGGGGAAATTACTGCTCCTCTCCCCTCCAGGGAGGCTGAGGCTCCTGCTTTGGCTCTCTGGGAAATCACTTGACTATAAAACTGTGTCTCTTGCAAAATTTGTCTCTCAGATGGGGAGCTCGGACTTCCTTCCCACGCTGACGTTCTGACCCAGTGTTGTGATCTGATGGTGGTTTAAGTGAGCTTGTTGGTTGGCTCCATGCATTTGCAGTGACTTGGTTATTGTGAATGTTGACCCCTTCCTTGTCTCAGGGTGGGGGAAAGGTGTCCAGCTGGGTGTGTGTGGGGAGTAATTGTTCCAGCTTTGAATGGCTCACTCATCTCTGCCATCCTACCTTCACAGAAGCCTAGCAGGGGTGGGCATCCCTGTCTGTGTGAGCTCTCCTGTCTGATGGTGGTACTGGTGGCAATGATGCCTCACAGAGGCAATTCTGAAGTCTGGGCAACGCCAAAAGCCTTATGGGGAGGGCAAGGAGGGGGAGAAAAGGGATGAGAGAAGAGCCCTTGGCACCTCAGAGCTCTAACAAACACCTTTTCATCAGGCATGAAAAGACCTTTTGGCCTGCGTTCATTACAGCTGCCCTTTGTCTGTGGGTGCAATGTGAAGCCACCATTGTGGAAGGGGGAAGAGCACAAGGAGGGCTTGTACCTAGCTTCCAGGCTGTCAGGACGTGCAGTTTCCCTGCGAACGGGAAGCGAGCTGGGGGAGCCAAGTGGCTCAGGCTGGTGGAGGGGAGGCCGGGGGTGGCAGCCCCGCTGATGCTGGTCAGGCCCCTGCTTCCTGCACGTCCAGGGACCACTGCTGGCTAAGAGGGGATGGAGCTCTCGGCCAATTGGGCGCTGATCTGAAGCAGTGGGGGGGAAAAATCTGCTTCTCCCCCCCTCCTTGCTTCCCACCTCCGCGCTGGGGCTGTGATTCAGTTCCCCTCCCCCAGCCCACCCCCTCTGCTCGGAGCTGACAGCCGGAGCTGCAGCCTGCCGGAGCCCCGGAGCTGTTTTCCAAGCCGTGGAAGAGAGACCCAGGGATTCTTTTCAGAGCTCCCCAGCGCCTGCTGCGTCCCGGGCCAGACACGCACGGACATGGAACGCGTCAGCCTCCAGCGACCCGCCTGGAAATGGCAAGTACTGAGTTTGTTTTCGCTCTTCGGCTGGGGCTGGGTCTCCGGGCAGATCCGGTACTCAGTGGTTGAGGAGTCGGAGGTGGGAACCGTGGTGGGGAACGTGGCCCGGGACCTGGGCTTGAAGGTGGAGGAGCTGCCAGGTCGCAGGTTGCGCCTGGGCTCAGAGGAGAGCCGGCGCCACTTTGCCGTGCACCTGGACAGCGGAGCGCTGGTGGTGAGCCAGCAGCTGGACCGGGAGCGTCTGTGCGGAGCGGCTGCCAGCTGCGTGCTGTCGCTGCAGGTGGTAGCAGAGAACCCCCTGCAGCTCTTCCGCCTGGAAGTGGAGATCCTGGACCTGAATGACAACTCCCCGAGCTTCCCCACCGCTCACCGCACCCTGCGCATCGCCGAGTCTGCCACAGTAGGGGCACGCTTCCCCCTGGAGAGCGCGCAGGATCCCGATGTGGGCACCAATGCTGTGGGCTCCTACCGGCTCAGCCCCAACTCCCACTTCTCCCTGGACGTCAAGCAGCAGCAGGATGGCAAACTCTTCCCGGAGCTTGTGCTGGAGCGTGCCCTGGACCGGGAAGAGCAGCCAGAACTGCAGCTGGTGCTGACGGCTGTGGATGGGGGAAGCCCAGCCCGCTCAGGCATGGTGCAGGTAACCATCCTGGTCCTGGATGTCAATGACAACGCGCCCACCTTTGACCGTGCCACATACAAGGTGCAAGTCCCTGAAAACACTCCTGTGGGGGCTCTGCTCCTCCGGCTCAATGCATCTGACCCTGATGAGGGCACCAATGGGGAGACACAGTACTCCTTTGGGGTTCACACCTCTGACTCGGTCCAGAAGCTCTTTGCCCTGGATCCCCACAGCGGCGAGGTCCGGGTGAGTGGGGCCCTGGACTTTGAGGAGTCACCATTCTATGAAATCTATGTGCGAGCCCATGATGGAGGGGTCCCAGAGATGGAGGGCCACTGCATGCTGCGGGTGGAAGTGGAGGACACCAATGACAACCCCCCAGAGGTGCTACTCACCTCCCTGCTGAACCCAGTGCCGGAAGACACCCCACCAGAGACTGTTGTGGGGCTGTTCAACTTACGGGACCGAGACTCAGGAAGCAATGGGGATGTGAGCTTGGAGATCTCCCCCAATGTGCCTTTTGCCATCAGATCCCTTCAGAACCATTTCTCTCTGGTCACCCAGGAGAGCCTGGACCGAGAGTCCACCTCACAGTATGTAGTGGAGCTGATTGCCCAGGATGGTGGGTCTCCCACCCTCACCACAATGCTCACGCTGCTCCTCAACATATCTGACGTGAATGACAACCCCCCCCACTTCTTGCAGCCCTCCTACGATGCCTTCATCGCGGAGAACAACCCGCCTGGCTCCCTGCTGTGCACTGTCTCAGCCTCAGACCCCGATGATGGGGATAATTCCAGGCTTGTTTACTCCATAGAGAGTGGCCAAGTGCAGGGTGCTCCCACCTCTTCCTTTGTCCACATCAACCCTGACAATGGCAACCTCTATGCTCAGCGCACCTTTGACTTTGAGCTGCTGCAGGTTCTGCCAGTGTCTGTGGCCGTGCGGGACTCGGGGTCCCCTCCACTCTATGCCAATATTACTGTCTACATCTTTGTGTTGGACCAGAATGACCACCCCCCCACCATCCTGCACCCTGCCAGTGATGGCGACACCCCAACACCCCAGAGGGTCCCGCTGTCTGTCCCACCGGGCTACTTGGTCACCAAGGTGACAGCAGTGGACGCGGATGCTGGGCACAATGCCTGGCTCTCATACCACCTGCTGCCACAGTCCACCGACCCCTCCTTGTTCCATGTGTCACTGTACTCCGGGGAGGTGAGGACAGCACGTGCCCTCCAGGACACTGATGGGGCAGTGCAGCAGGTCATCATCCAGGTGACAGACAATGGTGACCCACCGCTCTCCACTACTGTTGCCATCACTGTGGCCCTGGAGGAGATGGCCCTGGAGGAGAGCTACAAACCTCGGGATTTCCTGGCTGGTGCCAAGGAGAAGCCAGACCTGACCTTCTACCTGATCATCGCGCTGGCGGCCGTTAGCACCGTGGCCCTGGCCACTGTCACCCTCCTGGCTGCCCGGTGCCTCCGTCACAGGGGCCGTGCCACCACCTCACCCTGGTGCTGCTGCTGGCTCAGCGAGTCACCCTCCCGGGACTTCTTCAAGCACTCCAGCCCCAAACTCCAGCTCAGCTCCGACGGCACCCTGAAGTACATGGAGGTCACCCTACGACCCACTGACTCCCAGTCCCAGTGCTACAGCACCTGCTTCTCCCCCGGCTCCGAACAGAGCGATTTCACC
This sequence comes from Bucco capensis, assembly GCA_013396975.1. Lineage (NCBI taxonomy): Eukaryota > Metazoa > Chordata > Aves > Piciformes > Bucconidae > Bucco > Bucco capensis. Next base: position 44,013 of record VWZO01022458.1, on the reverse strand, counting down.
TTCCTGCGGCCTTGCCCGCCCTCTGCCACCCTACCGAGGGAAACCGGGGCTTTCCTTGCCGCTACCGGTACGCTGCGGGACCGCGGCCAGGTGAGAGCCTAGGGGGCAGGGCAAGGCGGTGCCGGTGCCGGTGCCGATGCGGGGCTCGCCGGGCACTGCACTTTCCCCCCCATCCCCGTCCCCGTCCCCCGTGGCCGCCGCTGCTCCCCCGCTGTGGGGGCTGTGGGACTGCGGGGGGGAGGGAGCGGAGCCACCGCCGCTCGGGAAAGAGCCGCGCGCAGGTTCGCGGCGCGCGGCAACAGCCCACGGCTTGCCATTGGCGCCGGTGTTGCTGTCCTGGGAAAGGAGCGCGGTGATTGGCTGCGCAGCACGGCGCTCGGCGCCAATAGCGAAGAGGCTGCGCGGAGCGCCGGCGTTCTACCCCTCCCCTCCCCGCGTCCGCCCCAAACAATGAATGGGAGCGGCGAGCGCTGAGCGCGGCCCCGCAGCGCGGAGGGCATCGCATTCCCCCGGTGCCCAGCCCGGCCAGGATGCCGAGGGCAGGGCAGGCGGGACGGTCCCTGGGGCTACCGCGTGTCGTCTCCTTCTGTCTGTTTCTGCACAGCTCCTCTGCTCAGATCCGGTACAGCATCCCCGAGGAGCTCACCCGGGGTGCCTTCGTGGGCAATATCGCGAAGGACCTGGGCACCGATGTGGCGAAACTGGCGGCAGCTAATCTACAGGTACTGTCTGATTCGGATTCCCAGTACTTCTCAGTCAATGTGAACACCGGTGTTATAATGGTCAGTGAGCGGATAGACCGGGAGCAGATCTGTGGGCAGAACCCTCGCTGCTTCCTCCACCTGAAACTTGCCATCGAGAACCCAGTGGAGTTCTATCGCATTGAGGTGGAGATCCTGGACATCAATGACAACCCTCCGGAGTTCCCCGGTGACGAGGTGTCCTTGCGCATCTACGAGCTGGCGTCCCTGGGTGCCCGCTTCCCCATCCAGCCTGCCCAGGACCCTGATGTGGGCACCAACACCTTGCAGACCTATCACCTGAGTGCCAATGAAAACTTCAACCTCAACGTGAAGGCACGCACCGATGGTGGGAAGTTCCCTGAGCTGGTGCTGGAGAGGGCCTTAGACCGGGAATTCAGAGCTTTCCACCACCTAGTCCTGACTGCTGAAGATGGGGGGTCTCCCCCCAAGTCCAGCAAGATACGCATCACTATTCAGGTCCTAGATGCCAATGACAACCACCCAGTCTTTGACAAACCATCATATGGAGCTCGCTTGGTAGAGAACTCGCCTCTGGGCACTCTTGTGGTGAAGCTAAATGCCACTGATGTGGATGAAGGCCCCAATGGAGACATCCGCTACTCCCTCAGCAGCCACAACTCAGCAGCCTTACGCCAAATCTTTGCCATCGATGAGCAAACTGGGGAGATTCGTGTCCAGGGCAACCTGGACTTTGAGGAGGCAACAGTGTACGAAATTGAAGTGGAGGCCAAGGATATGGGATCACCCACAATGGAAGAGCACTGCAGTGTGGTGGTGGAAGTCACTGATGTGAATGACAATGCCCCTGAAGTCATTCTTACCTCCTTCTCCAGCTCCCTGAGTGAGGATGCACCCCCGGGCACAGTGGTGGCTGTGATACATGTCAGAGACAGGGACTCTGGCGAGCAGGGCAAAGTCCAGTGTCACGTGTCTCCAGATCTTCCCTTCCAGCTGCGGAAGGACTATGAGCACCAGTACTCACTGCTAACCAGCACCCATTTGGACCGGGAGCATATTGCCTACTACAACGTCACCATCTCTGCCTCGGACCTGGGCAGTCCCCCACTGTCCCGCCACACCATCTTGCCAATCACCCTGACAGATGTCAATGACAATGCACCCCAATTTGAGCAAGCCTTCTATGAAGTGCTGGTGGCAGAAAACAACCCAGTGGGCAGCATGTTGGTAACAGTATCTGCTACTGACCCTGACTCGGAGCAGAATTCCCGCCTCTCCTACTCCATCCTGCGAGCTGGCGGGACAGATCCGGGCCTGGATCCGACTCGCTACCTCTCCATACATCCCACAAGTGGGCAGGTCTCTGCCAAACTCCCTTTTGACTATGAGCAAACCACCTATCTCCAGTTCCACGTGGAGGTCTCTGATGGTGGCTCCCCGGCCCTGAGGAACAGGACGCTGGTTCACATTTTCATAGTGGACCAGAATGACAATGCCCCACAGGTGCATTTCCCCAAGGCCGGGGAGGAGTCTGCTACCCAGTTCCGAATCTCCCCCTCCACCATCCCTCCTGCTCTCATCACCAAGGTGGTGGCAATAGATGCAGACTCGGGGCGCAATGCCTGGCTCTCCTATCACCTTGTGGAAGCCACAGACCCAGGGCTTTTCAGCGTGGCCCTGCGCTCCGGGGAGATCCGGATAATGCGAGCCCTGCAGGAGACAGATGCCTCTGCGCATGAACTGCTGGTGGTGGTCCGGGATGCTGGGGAGCCCCCACTCTCCACAGCCATCACCCTGGTGGTGCTGGTGGAGGAGAAGGGCCCAGAGGCCTTGCAGGGCTCTGAAGCTCGGGCTGCTGACAGTGGGGGTTTGCCCACGATTACGCTGTATCTGATCGTGACCCTGGTGCTCATCTCCACCGTCTCGCTGGTGGGACTGGCAGTGCTGGGTGTGCGTTGCCTCCGGCGGGGTTCTGCACCTGCCAGCCAGGGCTGCTGCGTGGAGAGCGTGAACACGCTACAGCCCCCTCCCAGCCACATTTTTGGGCGCTTGCACTATGAGCCTAAGCAAGGGGACACAGTGATGGGCGTCCAGGTGACGGCCACGGCACCCCCGGCTCCGCGTTACCGCTCCTGCTTCTCGCCGGTCTCGGACATCAGCGAGTTCATGTTCGTGAAACCCTCGGCGGGTCCAGCCGGTGCCAACCCGCCGGATGCCACCCTGCGCATCGAGGTGAGCTCGGGAGCGCATCCCCTCCCCTGACCGGTGTCTGCGAGGCTCGGTGCAGGAGCGGCTCGGGATGCGGCACGGCACAGCCCAGCCGGTTTTGGGGAGGGTTTTATTCGCCCGTGCCCGCTTCCAGCAGCTGGACGGGGCGAGGGGGGCAGAGCGGGGCGTTCCCGTTACCGGGAGTCCCCGGCGCCCTCCCGGCGCTGCGGGGGCGTAGTGGCGGCTGCGGGGCGGGGGGAAGTGCTACGCTGTGCGTATTTTGGGGAAGGCAGTGGAGGAGGGAAAGGAGGAGGAGAAGGAGAGGGGGAGGAGGAGGAGGGAGAGAAAAGGAGGAGGAGGGGGCTGTGGAAAGACGTAAAACTGTCACTCCGTCCATCCCCTCCGCTCGCCGACTTTGTGTGTCTTAGCGTGCCGAGAAGCGGATCAGCCGTTTTGGCTGCGATCGTCTCGTCCGTGCCCCCCTCCCCCCATCCCTCCCTGCCCGGCTCCAGTGGCTCCGGCGGCGGTTTCCTCTCTGCGTGACCCGCTCGGACTCCCCCCGGGGCTCGNGCCGGCGTGGGGGGAGGCTGCGCGGAGTTGCCGCCGCTCCGCTCCCCTACCCGGCACGGGATGCTCGGGAGACGGAGTGTGCCATGGCAGCTGCCGCTGCTGCTGCTGCTCGCAGCCCTCTCCTTCCTGTCGGCTCCCAGCAGCGCCCAGCTCCACTACTCCGTGCCCGAGGACCGAGAGCCGGGCTCCTCGGTGGGCGACCTGGCCAAGGACTTAGGGGTGGAGGTGCGGAGCCTGGCCACTCGCAACCTGCGCCTGGTGAGCGAGGGTGTGCAGAGGCACTTCCAGGTGGACCTAGGGGCGGGTGTGCTGCTCCTGGACAGCAGGCTGGACCGGGAGGCTCTGTGTGGGCAGAGCCTCACGTGCTCCCTGCACCTCCAGCTCGTCATGGAGAATCCCCTCCAGCTCCACCGTGTTGAGGTGGACGTCCTCGATGTGAATGACAACGCGCCCCAGTTCCCCAAGCCGGAGGTGGTCTTGGAGATCACTGAGGTAGCCAACCCTGGGACTCGGCTACCATTGGAGGTAGCAGAAGACCCAGATATGGGCTCCAACTCCATCTCCACCTATGAGCTCAGCCCCAGCAAGCATTTTGCCCTGAGCATCAATGTGAGAGGAGATGGTGTTAAAATGCCTGAGATTGTACTTGAAAAAGCACTAGACAGAGAGAAAGTGGCAGTTCATTACCTGACACTGACAGCCCTGGACGGAGGCAATCCGGTGAAATCTGGCACTGCCAAGGTTACTATCCATGTCCTGGATGCAAATGACAACCCTCCTGTCTGTGACCCACCTGTATCCAAGGTACATCTGGAGGAGAATGTGCCAGTGGGCACTCTGGTCACCAAGCTGAATGTCACTGACCTGGACGAAGGTCCCAACGGGGACGTGGAATATTCTTTCAAAATCAGCAATAATGCCCCTGGTAAGTTCACCAAGCTGTTCTCCTTAGACCCTCGGACAGGGGAGATCAGAACCAAAGCCCCCCTGGATTATGAAGAATCCAGTGCTTACGAGATTGCGGTTCGAGCCAGGGACAAGGGATCCCCAGCCATGGAAGGACACTGTCACCTGCGAGTGGAATTAATTGATATCAATGACAACAGCCCAGAGATTGTGCTGACCTCTCTCTCCAGCCCGGTGCAGGAGGACGCAAGCCCAGGCACTGTGATTGCCCTCATTGGGGTGAAGGACAGTGATTCGGGTGACAATGGGCAGGTCCGCCTGCAGATAGGGAAAGAGCTCCCGTTTAAGCTGGTGTCATCTTTCAAAGAGCATTTCTCACTGGTTACCAATGGTCCCCTTGATCGGGAGAAGGCCAGTGGCTACAACATCACTGTGAGGGCTGTGGATTCAGGGTCCCCACAGAGGGTCACACAAAAAACCTTCTACCTCCGAATTGCTGACGTGAACGATAACACGCCCAATTTCTCCAGCCCTTTTGATACAGCTCACATTCAGGAAAACTCCCTCCCTGGAACTTCTGTTTTTTCAGTGTCAGCATCAGATCCTGATGAGGGTAGCAACGCCAAGCTGTCTTATTCCATCCTGGACAACGGGATGCAGGATGTACCCATCTCAACCTACTTCCGGATAGACCAGGACAACGGCACCATCTACACCTTGCAGACTCTGGACTACGAGCAGGACAAGGTGTTCCAGGTGCCTGTGGAGGTGAAGGATGCTGGGTCTCCTGCGCTGAGTAGCACTGCTGTGGTCAATGTGTTTGTCCTGGATGAGAATGACAATGCCCCCACTATTGTCTACCCGACCGTCCCTGAGGGCTCTGCCTTCCACCAAACTATCCCAGCCTTGGCAGAACCTGGCTATCTGGTCACCAAAATTGTAGCTGTTGATGCTGATAGTGGCCATAATGCCTGGCTGTCCTACCAGCTGCAGGAGACCACTGAGGCTTTACCTTTCCAAGTGGAACGCCACTCTGGAGAGATCAGGGTTGCACAGGCTCTCAGGGAGTCAGATGATCCCCACAGGCTGGTGGTTGAAGTGAGGGACAATGGGACACCGTCCCTCTCAGCCTCTGTGGTAATAGTCCTTTCTCCAGAGGAAAACAGTATGCAGGAGTTTGCGAAGTCCTTGGACCTCCCCAAGTCTTCTCCCAAGGATACTAACCTAACGCTTTACCTCACCATCTCCTTGGTGTCCATATCCCTTGTGTCCTGCGTGATGTTTGCTCTGGTGGCTGCCCGGTGTCTCAAAGCTGGCACTGCCAGCTGGACCTTTGCAGGTTGCTGCCGAGGAACTGGCCGCAATCCTGCTTCCCATTTCCATGGGCAGATGAAGCCAGATGGCTTCATCAAGTACCTGGATGTGGCAGGAGCAGGCTTGACCTCCCAGGCACAGAATTACACCTCTTGTTTCTCGCCCATGTCCGACCAGAGCGATTTCCTCTTTGTGAAACCTTTCAGCCATTCTAGCACTGCGGAGACCATGGCTGCCTGTGAGCAGGTGACCAGCACCTTAGCGAGTCCCTGTGATGGGGTAAGAGATGGGGGAACAGATGGGTGTTGCTTATTGTCCTGTATGCTAAGTGCAATGGGCCATAATATCTAGGCCAGTTGGCTGTTCTCTGTCTGTCCTTCCACCTAAGAAGGTGGCTTCAGGGAATGTGTGTCACTGTCAGGTGGCAGGTGAAAACTTTGGCTCAGCTTGATGGAGGTGGGGGAAGGGGCTGGACAGCATGACAAAATCAAAGACTGTGTGTTCATAGAAGTGGAGAGTTTGTACTCTTTTCTTTTTAAAGTGACTCTTAGCATGGTCAGGAGCATGGTTTTGGGGTATTTAACTTCATTCTGTGTAACCTCTTTGTTGTGCCTGGCATTCGAACCACGACACAGGAGAAGGTTGTCTGAGAGCAGCTTGCTGGTATTTCTTCTACTCTGTTTTAGAGGTGCATTGTAGATATTTCTCATTTCTTCACTCCCAAGTGTTACTGATTGCTGATTGTGCCTTGGCAAGGGATTGTGTTCCAGCTTGGTCATTTTGGGGCTATAAATTCACTGTTCAGCACCGAATGTAGTGATATTTTTCATGAGATGCTGGTGACCTTAGGTGCCCTTGGGCTTGCAGAGACCTAGGCAGCAGCATGCCTTGAAAACTTCAGCCACTCATGTTCAGATGTCTAAATATGGATGTAGGTGACTGTATTTAGCTGTTGTAACTTTGGGGTATAAAAAGTAAAGCCATTTTGTGTCATAAATGCCTGCCCTAAATTTGCAAGTGGTAATTACAACAGGAATTCAAAACATAGCTTGGGAAAGGTTTATCCAGTGCAGGATTGTGTGTCAGCCTGTGCAGGAATGTGTAGCTGAAATCCAGAGGGCAAGTGTTTAAATAGCTTCATTTGCATGCAGCTTTGGTCCCGGGGGGTGCCTGTTTGAGGGGAGTCATTTATTCTGCTATATTCTTTCATGAGAATCATCAAAGCAGTGGAGAAATTAGTGAAATCACATCTATTAAATAAAAAAATCTAGGTCAGCTGTAACCCATCTGCACTTTTCCTTAGTAATTGCATCTACAAGCAGAATAATCCTGTCAAAGTGCTGTTCCACTCTATGGACCTGGAACTGCTCATTCCTTAGGTAACTGAGGGCAATGTTGTCCTCTCCAGGTAGCATCTTATCATTCTGGAGTTAATTAAGAAGATGTGGATTGTGTCTTCCAGACAGAGAACAGTTCAGCTCTTGAGTGCTCCTGACAAAGGCATGATTCAGGCAGGAAGAGGCAACCCCTGCTCCGTGTCCTTCCTTCTGTACAGAGTGTCCATTGTCTGATGGTGAAACAACAGAGGCAGAAAGTGATCTGGGGGCTCACTAATGAACTTACAAAGTGTGCTGCTGTGGCCAAAGTTTACTGTGTCTCCTTAAACAAATAATGCTGTTGTTTTCCTTTTGCTGTGGGAAGTTCATTCTTTGCAGACTGAGAAAGATTGGAGTGCTCTGAGGCTCCAGCCACTCAGATACAATGTGTGAAGTCAAGATTTCAGGCAGGCCTTTTTAAGGGCAGAAGAAGGACAGATTAGGAAGATCTGTTACCATTTTACCTTCTGGCATTAAAAGCATCTCTCTCAGTAGCAATTAACTCTGCCACCCCCACCCCTCCCCTTCTCCAAGCTCATTACTTGGGTACCACTGCTCCTGCTGAATTGATGCCCTTATCAGTTTATTTCATGCTTCATTTCTTTCACAGCCTGGTTTCCTGAGCTCCTTTGGAAGATTATTCTCTGGATGGGTTTTGTCATGCTTTTTTCCTATTCCTGCTGCTTCAGAAATGCTCAAGGAAGGGGGAGGGGAAGTGGGAGATTTCTTTTTGTTCTAACTGATTTGCTTTACTTGGAAAGAAGACACTGATGTTGCAGACTGAAATAATCCAGGATCAGTTCCCTTTCATTTTCAAAGGCAAGAATGGAGGTATTAAAACTCTTCTGTTTTCTCTGCAGCAAGCTCAGCCTAACACAGACTGGCGCTTCTCTCAGACCCAGAGACCTGGAACCAGTGGGTAAGTGCTGCTTTCTCCATATATGTGTCTGGTGAAGTTTGCTTTCCTTTGCGTGCTCCTTCTAGTGTTGGAAGGTCCTTGCCTGGCAGCTCTGAGGATGGGCATTCCCTGTCCTTAGCAGAGTTGTCCAGCCAAAGAGTCAGGAATAGGGCTGCTTCTGTGTCATCTCTCTTTGGTGGAGGTGTGACAGCTATTGTTTGCAGTGGTGTGTTTGCAGCTCAAGGAGGACAGTCAGGAATCAGAGAGAACTCCAGGTGAAGCTGTGAGATGGAAAACATGCTTCACAGAGAAAGATTTCTTCTCTAGAGCAGATTTTGAGCATTTATATTGAGTCCAAACTCTTGATTACTGCCTCTGCACAGAGGGCACTGGGAATCCCTGTGTGATTCCCTTTACCAGCTGAGGAGCCTCAGGCTCTGTGCTGCTGAAGTGCATTGCCTGCTCTGGCTTGAGCACCTAGTGCCAAAGTGCTGTGTGAGGCCCCATGGCAGCCAGAAGTTGAGTAGCTGAACCTCAGGTCCCCAAAGGCCCCTCTAGAGAAATGTGTCCCAGCCATATCTAGCTCAGCAGGGGCAGGTCCCTCATGAGGTGCCACTGCATCTGCTTGCTCCTGTGAGCTAGTCTGGCTGAATCAGGGTTGGGATCCCTGGATCTGGTTCGATCTTCTGGGGTTTTGGAACCTTTGTTGCATTCCTTGGGAAATGCCATCACCAACACAGGGTGATTCATTGGTTCAGCCAGGTGAGGATGAGCTGATCTCTCTGCATGCTTCTCACTGGAGCTGGGCAACTGGGCAGAGGAAGGCTAAGAAAGAAGAAATTAAACCTAATGGGTCAGGAAACTCACAGGAAGGATGTCTCCTGAGGTCTAGTCTTTGCTGTCAAGACCATGGCTGAGTTTTTTCCAATTTGGGTGTGATGTCAAAAAGATGAGAAGCTCTGACAGCAGAGCAGAGACCTGCCTCCCACGTGAGTAACCTTCTCTTGACTGGATGCTCTCTTGCCCCTGGCCCAAGTTTGCTTTTCTTGGTCCGCAAGTGAGAAAGCATTGACAAGAAAATGTTGAGCAGATGCTTCACCTCTCCCATCTTCCCTCGTGGCTCATAAGCAGAGGCAGGGATCCTCTTCAGAGGGGTGAACTCTCTTGAGTACCATCAGGATGAGAGAGGACATAAACTGGAAGCCCTCCTTCCTCTGTGAATACCCCAACTAGAGTTTAGTGTGTACGAGGAGAGGTTCTCCAGGCTAACGTATGTGTGAAAAGAAAAGGTTGTCTCTTTGGGGGGCATGCACAAGGATTATCCCCTTGGAGCAATCAGGAGTAAATCTGGATGCTGTGCTTCCTTAGCTGGCTAGGTCAGGCATTGTATCCCTGTGGAAAAGAGAGGAGCTCACACCTCTGGTGTTTTGTCATTCCTGGTGGCTCCTGGGAGGTTTAAATAGTGCCACAGGGAGCATTGGGTCCTGGATTTCAGTGCTGGAGCTTGCAGTTAAACATCTGCAGCAGCTGGTTGTGTCTGAGCCTTTCCCTGGGTCTGGCTGGATAATTTAGCTGAGCAGAAAATGAAGAGAACACAATAGCCAAATTGTTGCAGTGATTAAACTTTGTTATCAGGCTCTTCCAGCTGACAAAGCTAAAATGGAGTGGGAGCTTGATGTGAAGTAGATAGAGCATTCCTGCTAGGAAGCAGCCATGGACTTGAAAACAAGGCTATCACTGGAGCACTTCTCTCAGAGGTCTGCTGAATTCCTCATTACTGACAATGTTTTAATCAAGAAAAATCTTTCTAACCATTTACTGTTTGATTCAAATGACAATTAACAAACCCCTGTTAATAGAGAAGTGCTCCAGAGTGCTGTGATAGCTCTGTTAGGAGGAGTGAGTAAATGAGCCCCATCAGAGCAAGCTCTGTTCTTCCTCTTCTAGCATCATGCTGGAGCTCTTCAAGGCACAGAGCTGATGCCATGCAGAGCTGCTTAACTCAGTGACAGGGACCTTGGGATGGGATTGTGGGACAGTGACCCTAATCCTAGCCCCTAGCCTCTGCCTGAAGCTCTTGACAAGCTCCCTTCCCAGTGCCTAAGCAGGAGCAGCAGCATGTGGGGTGGGAAGAGAGAGGGCAGGGGGAAGGCAGCCCCAGGCTGTGTTCCTGGGGAGCTGCATTGCCATGAGCTGCTGGCTCTGTTGCTCCAGCTGTGCTGTTACCTCTGCTGATCTGTGACCTGGGTGCCCAAGGTTGTCCCTGAAGCACCTTGCTTGAGGGTAGGGAAGCTCTGCAGCGGGATCTAGACAGGCTGGATGGCTGGGCCAAGGCCAATGCCATGAAGTTCAATAAGGCCAAATGCCAGGTACTGCACCTTGGCCATAACAACCCCCAGCAGTGCTACAGGCTCGGGGAGGAGTGGCTGCAGAGCTGCCAGGCACACAGGGACCTAGGGGTGCTGAGTGACAGCTGAACAGGAGCCAGCAGTGTGCCCAGGGGTACAAGAAGGCCAATGGCATCCTGGCCTGGAGCAGGAACAGTGTTGTCAGCAGGAGCAGGGAGGTGATCATGCCCCTCTACTCAGCTCTGGTGAGGCCTCNAGCTGTAGCTGTTCTGTGATTCTGTGGTGGTGGCACAGGCTGGCCCCTGGCTTCGGAGAGGGGCTTTGCCTGAGCACAGGCTGCTGCTGAAGCAACCCCCTGCATTTTCATTCCTGCTGCTTTCCCCACCTGCCTGTGGGCAGATTCCACATTTGCAAGAAATCAGCTCTTCCTGCCTTTTTTTTTTATTATTATTTGTTTTGTTCTTTTTCTGTTAGTTATCCTGGTTTATGTTAAACCAAGGGAGATGTTTTTATTCCACACTTGTGGGGCAATACTAAAGGATGGAAATAGCAAGTGCTCTCATATGCTCAGTGCCCAGCCCTGGCATCTCTCTGGTGATCAAACAGGCAAATCCTGCAGAGCAATCTGCTCCCTGGGGTGCTCTTCCCAGCACTTTGGTGTGTGCTGTGTGAATTCCCCACGTGCTGGCTGCTGGTACAGGTATTGGGGAGGGTGCAAGGGCAACTGCCTGAGCCCTGCCTGCTGGTCTCTCTCTTTGTAGCTCGTGTACAACTGTGATGCTGCTGACAGTGAGCTCTCTGAGCTGCAAGGCTCTGCTTGAGGAACAAAGGCCACCCCTTAGCTGAAAAGAAAACAGACAAAAAAAGAAATGTACTCTTAACTGCATTTATCTGACCCAAATTAAATAGCAATAAAGACAGGGCAGCTTAGGTTAGTGGTTTAAATGGATCCTGGAGGGAGTCTGGCACTGACCTGAAGCTAGAAAGCAGGTTTAAACCTGGGTTGTGATTTCTCCTTTGCTGTCTTCATGGGATTTGGAGAAGGAGCAATCCTTTCTTTCTTTCTTTTGCCCACCAAAACAAAGCCCACATGTCTCTGAGCACCTGGAAGCAGGGGAAGCACAATAAGGCAGGAACTGTCTCCCCATCTCTTGTATAGCTGCATGCAGCTGTTGTGGGACAACAAAGGGAATTTGCTCTTTGTTCTGGAGCCCAGGAGAGCTCTGGTGCACATGCTCAGGAAAGAAGAGCTCAGACAGACAATATCCTCTGAAAATATGGTAGGGAGTCAGAGCTGAGTAGAGCAGTTCTCACATAATCTTGTTTGGGGGAAATAAAGAGGATAGATTAATTCATTTAGTGATGTTTGGAGTTTGTGCTCTTAAAAAAACCAAACCAAAACAACAACAAAAAGCCCCACTTGTGCTGTCTCTGGGCAAATGTAACTGAATCCACAGTGATAGGGAGCAGCAGATGCTATTCCCAGACAAATCAGATCAGTGGCTGTGATGGAGATTAGAGCCATGAATGGTCCCAAGTGATGCACATTGAGTGCAGCAGCATTGCAGGGCATCCCTTGGAGGTTGCCCTGGGGGGGGCTGTGTGGAAGGACAACCCATCTTGTTGCTCTATCACCAGCTGCCAAAGGAACAGGGAGCAGTCTTGTGCCCTGCACCTTTGTGGTACTTGCCTGAGCTCTTTGTTTTGATCTCTGTGTGATGGTTTATTCAGCATTGAGTCAGGATTTCCTTCCTGGAGCAGCAGGGAGGACTCAGTGTTGCTCACAGGTGGGCACAGGAGGATGAGGCATCCTGGGTTGGGAGGGTGCAGTATGTCCTGGCAGCTCATGGGAGGAGTGGAGACAATCTCAGCATTGAAGGAGACCCCAGGCAGGAGGCAACCCAGAGACCAGGACGTGAGTGGGGACTTGTGTGGAAATCCTCAGGGAGGGAGGGAGCAAAGGATGCAAAGAAGATACAGAGTGTCATTTCACACCCCCTCTCCAGTTATTCTCTTTAATCCTAAATCTCCCTGTGCTGCTGGTTTCCAGTGCTGTCAGGAGCCAGACTCCCTCTCCCAGGGTGAGCACAGTCAGCAGTGATGTTGGCTTCACTCACCTGTTAAACAGGATCACCGTGGCTATGGAGGAGGAGAGAACCCAGCAGAAGGGCTATGGAACTGCCCATAGGGGAGCCATGGGGAAAAGGAGGAGTTTTATTCATTCTAGTTTTCATTTTCATGCCTGATCTCCAAGAGTTGGGCTTGCAGGACCAATGCTGACCTGCCTGTGCATGCTGAGGGACAGGGAGGGGCAAAAGGGTGTTCCAAGGATTGTCATCAAAGCTCTCCGGAGTGTTCTTGGCATTCAAGAGCATGCAGGAACTGCCAAAGGGTGCCCACAGCTTTTAGTGTATGTTTAAGGTGGGCAGCAGGTCCCACACGACAGCAGCACCCCAGTGTCTCTTCTCCAGGGTTAGCAGTGAGAGGACAAGAGGAAATAGCTTCAGGTTGCACCAGGGGAGGTTTAGATTGGGTATAAGAAGAAATTTCTCTAATGAAAGGGTTGTTAAGTCTTGGCCCAGGCTGCCCAGGGAGGTGCTGGAGTCACCATCCCTGCAGGGGTTTGAGAAACATTGAGCTGCTCTCCTTAGGGCCATGGGTTAGTGGCATGGGAGTGGTAAGTATGGATAAGTATGATGAGCTTAGAGGTCTCTTGCAGCCTTTGTGATTCTGTGTGTGTCCTGACATGCTCCTGGCCAAGGGCTCCCCATGTGTGTGTGGCAGGGTCACACATCTCAGGTCATGCAGCAGCTGAGGCCAGAGGCAGAGGCAGATGAGGATGCTGCTGGGCTTAGACAGCAGAAAGACAACTGGCCACTGATGCAGGCTTTAGCATGTCCTTCCTAAAATAACAGTTGCTACCACAGCAGCCACAGGAGTGTCTGTGGGTGATGGAATCCCCTTGGAATTTATCCTGCAAGTTTGTGTCATAGCGGATGCAGTACAAGTGCTGTGAAGGACATGGCCACCTGCACCATGGGGATGTCCAGGGAAACACTGGCAGATTTACCTTCTCTTCACTCTTCCACTGAAAATNATCACCGTGGCTATGGAGGAGGAGAGAACCCAGCAGAAGGGCTATGGAGCTGCCCATAGGGGAGCCATGGGGAAAAGGAGGAGTTTTATTCATTCTAGTTTTCATTTTCATGCCTGATCTCCAAGAGTTGGGCTTGCAGGACCAATGCTGACCTGCCTGTGCATGCTGAGGGACAGGGAGGGGCAAAAGGGTGTTCCAAGGATTGTCATCAAAGCTCTCCGGAGTGTTCTTGGCATTCAAGAGCATGCAGGAACTGCCAAAGGGTGCCCACAGCTTTTAGTGTATGTTTAAGGTGGGCAGCAGGTCCCACACGACAGCAGCACCCCAGTGTCTCTTCTCCAGGGTTAGCAGTGAGAGGACAAGAGGAAATAGCTTCAGGTTGCACCAGGGGAGGTTTAGATTGGGTATAAGAAGAAATTTCTCTAATGAAAGGGTTGTTAAGTCTTGGCCCAGGCTGCCCAGGGAGGTGCTGGAGTCACCATCCCTGCAGGGGTTTGAGAAACATTGAGCTGCTCTCCTTAGGGCCATGGGTTAGTGGCATGGGAGTGGTAAGTATGGATAAGTATGATGAGCTTAGAGGTCTCTTGCAGCCTTTGTGATTCTGTGTGTGTCCTGACATGCTCCTGGCCAAGGGCTCCCCATGTGTGTGTGGCAGGGTCACACATCTCAGGTCATGCAGCAGCTGAGGCCAGAGGCAGAGGCAGATGAGGATGCTGCTGGGCTTAGACAGCAGAAAGACAACTGGCCACTGATGCAGGCTTTAGCATGTCCTTCCTAAAATAACAGTTGCTACCACAGCAGCCACAGTTGTGCTGGGTAAGCTGCAGCCTGCAGCAATCCTCTCCCTCCCCTCCAGTGCTGGGTTGCAGAGATGTGTCCCTGTGGCTGGGATCCCTCCACCCCTCTCATATCCCACCATGCCTCTTCTGGCATGTTGTCATAGAGTCATGGAAGGGTTTGGATTGGAGGGATCTTCAAAGATCATCCATTTTAACCTTGTCTGCCATGGGCAGGGACATCCTTCACTAGAGCAGGTTGCTCAGGGCCCCATCCAACCTGCTCTTGAACCCTTCCAGGGATGGGACATCCACAGCTTTGCTGGGCAACCTGTTCCACTGTTTTACCACCCTTACTGGAAAACATTTCTTTCTTATGTCCTACCTAAACCTACCTTCTGAAAGGTTAAAACTGTTACCTCTTGTCCCATGATGTCCTGGTAAAAGTGATTATCTTTCTTACAACCTCCCTTTAATTATTGCAAGGTGCCTTTCCCTGTCAGGAGACATGAGGAGGGTCTTCCTCTGTTGATTTTCATGCAAACAGTAGAAGAATAGCATACCAGAAGCTTCCACCTGGCCACTGGATCTAGTTGAAACCACTCAGCAGCTTCCTGAAGCCAGGGGAGGCCACAGAAATGATCTGGGGGCTGGAGCACCTCCCTTATGAGGCCAGGCTGAGAGAGTTGGGCTTGTTCAGCCTGGAGAAGAGAAGGCTCCAGGGAGACCTCAGTGCAGCCTTGCAGGACTTGAAAGGTCTATAAGGAAGATGGGGAGAGACTTTTTAGCAAGAGCTGGTGTGACAGGACAAGGGCTGATGGTTTGAAACTCAAAAAGGGAGGTTTAGACTAGATAAAAGGAAGAAATTGAATGTGGTGAGAGCCTGGCCCAGGTTGCCCAGAGAGGTTGTGTGTGCCTCATCCCTGGGCCCATTCCAGGTCAGGTAGTCTCTGGGGCTCTGAGCAACCTGCTCTAGTGGAAGATTTCCTAAGAGGCTAAGTTTGGACTAGATAGTAGGAAGAAATTCTTTATGGTGAGAATGATGAGACACTGGACCAGGTTGCCCAGAGAAGTTGTGGATGCCCCATCCCTGGAAGAGTTCACAACCAGGTTGGATGAGGCCTTGAGCAACCTGATTTAGGGAAAGAAGTCCCTGCCCATANGAGAGCCTGGCCCAGGTTGCCCAGAGAGGTTGTGTGTGCCTCATCCCTGGGCCCATTCCAGGTCAGGTAGTCTCTGGGGCTCTGAGCAACCTGCTCTAGTGGAAGATTTCCTAAGAGGCTAAGTTTGGACTAGATAGTAGGAAGAAATTCTTTATGGTGAGAATGATGAGACACTGGACCAGGTTGCCCAGAGAAGTTGTGGATGCCCCATCCCTGGAAGAGTTCACAACCAGGTTGGATGAGGCCTTGAGCAACCTGATTTAGGGAAAGAAGTCCCTGCCCATAGCAGGGGGAGTTGGAACTAGATGATCTTTAAGGTCCCTTCCAACCCAAACTATTCTATGACCCTATGATTCTCTCTATGAAATAACTGCCACCCTGGGCAGTTCAGCAAATAATTGTGGTTCTGAGGTTTCCATCCCAAATGCCCTCAAGGGTTGAAGCCAGCAGTGGTATTTGCCTTGCCAGGTGAGGTTCCACATGTTTTGCAGGTGAATCACAAGAGGTGCAACACTCTTTGGGTAAAATCACTGCTGCTTCTGGCTGGCTTGCATTCATCTGCTTCTTCAGATGCTTGAGTAGAGAGGGATTGCTCCACAGCTCCTGCAGCATGTGGAGCATGGAGCTGCTCTCAGCTGCCACCTCGGGACCTTGGGAAGGTGTGAGTGGAGCCCAGCAGCCTGAAAAGCCACAGCAGCACCTTCTGGAGATCCCTGCTCTGAAGGGAGTCTTTCCCCCCTGCCAAAACCTCTAGGGCTGCAGAGCTCAAATCTTGTGCCAGGTTCTGGGGAGCCTGGGAGACAAGTTGCCTTTCTGAGGAGTGTTTGAGGTGGTTGTTGATGCCTGATGATGCAACCCACACCAGCCCCCAGCCTGTTTGTGGTTTGGGTTTTTTTTGCTCAGCAAACACCTCAGAGGAAACCACAGCAACCCAGAAAGGGCTAGAAGGTTGCATCTGCCAGGTTTGGGGTTGCCCTGGTGAGTGTTGAAACAGGAAATGTTGATGAGCACTGAGAGGCTCAGGGCTGAGGAGCTGGAGTGTGGCCAGAGAAGGGCAATGAAGCTGGAGAAGAAGTGTTGTGAGGAGCTGCTGAGGGCACTGGGGTTGGTTAGTGTGGAGAAGAGGAGGCTCAGGGGAGAGAGACCTTCTCACTCTCTGCAGCTCCCTGAAAAGAGGTTGGAGTGAGGTGGGGGTTGGTCTCTTCTCCCAAGTAACAAGCCATAGGATAAGAGGAAATGGCCTCAAGTTGCCCTAGGAGAGGTTTAGATTGGACTTTCCCTCTTCCTGTAGAGCTGAGCTGATCCTGGGACTAGAAGCTGAAGGTTTTTTAGGGATGTGTCCTGGACCAACCCCTACTCCTCTTCCACAGCCAGGACACCACAGAGTGTATGAGCTTCTTGCTAGCTCACATAGCCCTCTTCAGCTGTCTCCTTCCCTTACTGACCATCCTGGGCCAGTAATCCCTTTATCTGCATTTGTCACAGCCCTGGAATCCTGAGCCATCCAAATCCTGCCAGGTGGGGCAAAAGCTTCAGAGTCTTTTATGGAGAAAGAGGAATATCCTAGTGCTGGGGAGCATTGCTTGTTCTGGAGAGCCCCCAGAGCGCCAGGAGTTATGTACAGAAAGGCTATTTTAGGTAATTTAGCAGGTGCTATGTGCCTTAGTTTAATTTTTGCTGTCTCCATCTGCTTCCTGGGCAGCTGAGCACGTGCCAGAGCCAGCAGCAGAGAGACAGGGATCTGACAAACAGGGATAATAACCTTCCCAAAATAGCCTTCCCCGTGCCTTTGGGCCATGGCTGGTGGCACGGTGGGCTTGGGTGGGATAACACTGCTCTCAGCTCCAGCTCATCCAGGAGGGCTGGAAGAGTCCCCAGGAGAGGGGATTGCCCCTGGATCCCATTTTAGAGAGGTGTTGTGCCTCAGCCTGGCAGAGCAGCATCCCAGCAGCTCCACCGGCTGGAAGGAAGGAAGGGCTCATGTTGTGGTGCTCTGGGAGGCTGCAAGTCCTTCCCCCTGTTTCCCTCCTAATATTTTGCAATCCCATCTTTGCAAAGTCATGATCTTAAAGCTGGACCTCCTCCAGGTCTTCTCCAGCCCTTTGTCATGCATTACAGAAGTGGCAGGGAATGTGTGGAGTGGGGGGAAGGGCTGGCAGCATCCTCTGCTAAGGAAGAGAGAAGAAGGGCAGGAAATTATGACGATTTTGGAGCTCTTCCCATTTTTTTCCGGAGGCTGAGGGAGGTGGAAGGATGAGGGGGCTGGAGGAGGCTGGCATGGGGTGATGGGACAGAAGGATGCTGACCCTAGGACTTGCATCCCCAGCCATGGGAGTGTGTCCTCAGCACACCTTGAGTGTGGCAGAGACTCAGCAGCGGCAGGGACAGATCTGTTCCCTCTTGCTTGTCACTTTGCCAGCTGACAGCCACACAGGCTGAGATCTTGCTGCTGCTGCTGCCTGGGGCTGGAGCAGTGTGTGGGAGGCGATGGGAGGTGGGGAGGGCTTGCAGGAGCCTGGGAGAGAGGAAACAGCAGAGCAGAGCGAGTTGTGCAGGGAAAGCAGCCTGAGGGGACCAAGGAAACTGCCCGGGAATGGGGCTGGAGGAGTAGGATAACCTTGGGAGCTGGATGGGGAGGGGAGGGCAGGGTGCTACCCCAGCCAGGCTGCTGGGGGAAGTGGGAGCAGCAGCTGGAGCTGGGGAGCAAACAGGAGCAAAAGAGGAAGAGGCCAGGAGGAGAAACAAACCCCAGCCACATCCCCCCCTCCCCAAAGTGGGGAAGCCTGGGAACAGCCAGGGCCAGGGGATGGGAGAGATGCTGGCAACTGCCTTAGGAGCCAGAAAGCCCCAAATGAGAGAGGAGGGAGGATGCTGAGCCTCTCCCAGGAAAACCCCCAGGCCAAGCACTGCCCACAGCCCTGCCAAGCACCCTGGGGTGCCACATGGGTGGGAAGGAGGGACACCCTAGGGTGTCCAGAGGCAGGAGGACAATACAGGGCGGTGCTGGGCTGTCCCCTCCAGCCCCTGAGGCTCTGACAGCACTGCTCTGGCATGACTAAACTTTCCCAGTGTGTTGTGGTGCTGCTATGGCTCATCTTTCCAGCTGCAGAGCAAGGAAAAACAATTTTTGTCAGGAATCCACCAGGCAGTTGTGCAAAGAAATGTTTGCCAGGCCTTTGGCTGCCGTAGTGATGAGCTCCATGGCAACCCTGCAAGGAAAAGCAGCATTGTGGGCTCCAAGCTGTGGTGGTCAGAGAGCTGGTCAGCAAAACACCCAGTGCCAGCCTGCCCTGCTTAGGTGGATGGATGCTTGTGGAAGCCCTTGGCAGTGGGGCAGCCTTGGTAGGACTGGATCAGAGCTACAAGGACAAGCTTTGTCCTTCAGTATTCCCTGATTTCCATGTAATGAAGGCATTTACAGGTCCTGCATTGGCTAAACCTACCTCTGTTGCCCAGCCCCATCCTGTGCTCTGTGTCTGCCATGCCCTGAGCCTCCTAAGATGCTCCATCCCTGGCTTTCCCTCAAATGTGGGCTTGCTTCACAGAGTCACAGAATCATTGAGGTTGGCAGAGACCTCTAAGCTCACCAAGTCCAACCACCCCTATCACTCCCATGCCACTAACCCATGGCCCTGAGGAGAGCAGCTCAATGTTTCTTAACCCCCTGCAGGGATGGTGACTCCAGCACCTCCCTGGGCAGCCTGGGCCAAGACTGAACAACCCTTTCAGGGAAGAAATTCCTCCTTATATCTAATGTAAACCTCCCCTGCTGCAACTTGAAACCATTTCCTCTTGTCCTCTCACTGTTAGCCCTGGGGAAGAGACCTACTTCCTTCTAGTCCTAGCTGCTCTGGAAACGTTCCCAAAAATGCAAGGCAGCTCTTTGGTGAGCTTTGAAGTGTGGAGTAGAATTGAGCAGAGAGAGAGAAAAAAAATCTAGCCTATGGGGGATGGGTTTTAGGGAAAAAAACCCTACTGAGTCAACAGCATTTGAATGAAAAACAGCAAATCCTTGGAGTCATTTCCATAGGAGGCAGCCTGCTGCTTCCAGGCTGGGTGCAAGCAGTGGGGAGCAGAGCAGGGCAAGGCACTCAGTGATTCATTGCTCTGCTTCACAACTCCATCCTATAGCCCTTGGAAGGCAGCCAGCTCTGCTCCTCAGCTGTGTCTGCCTTTTTCCAATGCAAGAAGTTATTTTTGGCTGTTTTTAGATGACAGCACTTGTGGTTTGGGGTTTTTGTGTTTGGTTGGGTTGTTTTTCCCTCTCTCTGCCTCTGAATTCTGGATGATTGCACTGCAAGTAATTGAGGCACTTGAATTTCCTGCCTAGAGCCTGTTTTTTTGCAGCTCTAAGGGGTTTCTAAAATAGCTTTTTGTGCGTGGTGTCACAGGGAGCAGGCACACAGCTTTGGGGCTCTTTGTGCAGCTTTTGGGAGCACTGGCTGCAGGAAGCTTGCAGCAAAGGACCTGAGGGCTGTCAGGTTGCAGATGAGTCACCAGTGCATCTGTGATGGACACTGGCTGGGTTTTACTGGCCAGCTTGTAGGCAGCAGATCAAGACAAGAGATGGTTGCCCTCAGTTTGGCACTTCGAGGATCACACCTGCAGCACTGTGGCCAGTTTTGGGCTCCCCAGACCACAGAGCAGTATGGCTGTATGCATGCAACAAAGACATGGCCATATGGCAGCTACCAAAGAGCTCTGGAGCCCCAGGGAGGGGAGGAGAGGGGAGGCTGAGAGACTTCCTGCAGCTCGGAGGAGTGAGAGCTAGGAGAAGAGTCTCAGAGGTGCACACTGAAGGGATGAGGGGCAGTGGGCACGAGACACATTTGGAGTAGATGTTAGGAAGTGTTTTTCACCCCAAAGTGATCAAACACTACAACAGGAGGCCAGAGGGATGGAGAAATCTCTAAATGTGCCTGCTGCATCTGATATCAAGTTGGGTCCAGCTGAAAGCTGGGGTGTTGGACCAGGG
The DNA here is from genome assembly GCA_013396975.1 of Bucco capensis. Classification (NCBI taxonomy): domain Eukaryota; kingdom Metazoa; phylum Chordata; class Aves; order Piciformes; family Bucconidae; genus Bucco; species Bucco capensis. The sequence goes on along the minus strand of VWZO01022458.1, from coordinate 23,660 downwards.
ACCTTCCCCTCCCTGGTTAGGCTGGGTGCTTCATGTGCCTCTCCAGCAGAACCAGTCTGTGATGCTGTGATCCCCCAGGGGCTGCAGAGCTCTGGCTGTCTGGGGTACAGCCCTAACACAGGGGCCAGTGAAGACCACCATGGGGGTTCACCTGTGTGCACTCCCTCTCTAAGACCAGAAGAAAGGAACAGGGTCTGAAACTCTGCCCATCTCTCCACCCCCTGGGGATGAACTGCCCTCTCACTGGTGATGCACTGTCACCCTTCCCAGGGCACACAACAACTCTAAGACAGTTGCTCAGAACAACCTGACCAGGAACCCCATCTTTCTTTGCTCCAGTCACTGCCCTTGTGCTGTGCACCAGAGGGGCAGGACTCTGGCACTCAGCCCCCTCCCAGGCTGGAGGGACTGACCACTGCTCTCCTTGCCCCCTTCCCAAGCTAGCTGCTTGGGAAGCAAGGCTGCTGCTCAGTGGTGGCCAGCTCTGTGCCTGCATGCAGCCATGGGGCCAAGGCTCCTTGGGCTGGAGATGGAGGACTGCCTGCTTAGGGAGCTCAGTGAGCTTGAGGGTCCTAGTGCTACCTCCCAGGTGAATGCCCTGACCACAGGGTGAACCTTCCCTTCCATGCATTCCTGCTGTCCTAGGCTATGGAGGTAAGGCTTGGAAAGGAGGCAGGAGGAGCTTCTGTCCAGTTGGCCAAAGGAGAGGTGGGAGGGGAGGACAGAGTCTTTTGGGAGGTAGGAAATGTGATGCTGGCACTGCTGAGTCCAAGAAGGAGCCTAACCTTGGCCTCTGGTTTCAAAACAGAGTTCAAACCACTGAAATATTACAATAAAAGAGGAAAAAGGAATAGATTTGACACTTCCTTCTGCTTTCCCTCCCCCCTCCTTGGATCCCATCCCTGTGCTGCAGAGCCAGGAGCAGTGGCTGGGAGGCACTGAGGGTTTCTGGCAGCTGCTGGGGCAGGAGCTGCTGGGGTTAACTGGTGGCTGAACTGGGCTGTGCTTTGTAATGGGGTTTAGGTTCCTAAGTCCTTTATTGGATCTAGCCTGGGGTGCTATTCCCAGCCCTGCCTGTGACATTAACAGGTCACTGCAGCCCCAGGGCTGTCCCCAGCTTGTCCTCACTGCCCTGCCCCTACTGCTGGCACAACAGCCACATCCCAGGAGCCTCAGCACAATCACCACACAAGCACTGAGATCAGTTTGTGAGGTGAGCAAGCCTCTCTCCTGGCCTTCTTGAAACTGTGCCACTGCAGATGTTGTGGAGAGGTGGGAATAGTTTTTGGGATGCCCTAGGGTCACAGCAGACTGCAGGTATTTTGGAAGTGTGGTGCCAGGGTAGCTCCTGCTATGTTGGGAATCATCTGTGTCCTCCACAGATGAAGTGGTGTGAGAGCAGTGGCCTGTGCCTGGCTTGGGATGGAGCAGGCAGGAGGTACAGGAGGGGACAGGATCAGTGGTTGGTTGGTACTGGCTCAGCTCCTGCCAGTCTTTGGACAGGTTGCTTAAGACCAGATTTTCCACAGAGCCCCTGGGAGTATTCATAAATGCATCCTTCCACCCAGATCTTGTGTTTCAAAGGGCTTTGCCTATTTATAGCCCTCCCTGGGTCCAGGTTGGCTTCCCTCCTTGCAGAGCTTTGCTGCAGCTGGGGCAGTAGCTGCCCACGCTACAAGGTCACCATGGCAGATAGAACCTTTCAAGATGTGCCTCTAGGTCTGTCCCATCCCCAGATGGCCACACTGGGGCTGTGGGGGCTGAGAGGGCTGCAGTGGGGGCAGCAGGATGCTCAGCATGGGGGAGAAGAGCCCATCTGGCACCCAGCACTGAGCTGGCACCAGCAGAGCCTGTGCTGGCATTTGTGGCATGGGAGGTGCTGAGCCCTAGAGCTGGGGGAGAGCTCTGCTGCTTCAGCATGTCTGAGGAGGACTTTGGGGTCTGAGCAGGGCTTTGAGGCCTGGCAGCTCCTGGGTGTAAGGGCTGGGACCAGGGTGGTGGGAAATGGGCTCAGCTCTCCAAGGAGAAGGACTTTCCAACCCCACCTCCAAACACACACCTTCTGCAGAGCGTCCAGCTGCAAGAGCAGGGCAGCCCTCAGAATCACAGAATGGTAGGGGCTGGAAGGGACCTCTGGAGATCCTCTAGTCCAACCCCTCTGCCAGAACAGGAGAACCTAGAGCAGCTTGCACAGGATGGGGTCCAGTTGGGTTTGGAATCTCTCCAGAGATGGAGACTCCAGCAGCTCCCTGGGCAGCCTGGGCCAGGCAAGCCAACACACAGCCAAAGGGCAGACCCTGGCATCCCAGTGGGCAGCAGGAGGTCAGAGCACTCAGCTGGGAGAGAGGTACCAGTGCTCTGGCTGATGTGGTCACTTAGGGTCAGAGGGCCCAGGAAGCTGGCAAGATGGCTAGGTCTCTGCTGGAAGCAGTGAGGCTCTGGGAAGGCTCTGAGAGCACAGCTCTGACTTCTCTGCAGAGGAAGTGCCACTGCCAGTGAGCAGTGGCCAAGCACAGCTGGCACCTGGCAGATGTGAATGCAGAGCTTGTTAGACTGCACACAGGCTGCTGATTGTCACCTCAGTCACAGACTCTCCTTAATCAAAGCCTGCTAGCATCCCCAGAAGTTTGCCAAGCAGATCTGTGCTGCTCAGCACACCCATCAGCCAGCCCCAGGGAACCAAGGGGGGCATCCACCTCCCTTCTTTCCTCTCCCTGTTGCTCCAGCCTGCCCAGGACTGTTTGCTGGCTCTTGCAGAGCTGATGGCTGCTCTTGGACTCCTTTCAAAGTAGGTTTCGTGCAGCTGGCTCCATGCTGATCCCAAATCTCACTAAGCTGTGGGGTTTTCACATCCCCAGTCTCACAAATGAAGCTGCAGGTCAGAGTTGTATTGGGAAATAGCTTGAAAGGAGCATCCACTCCCATGGCCTGCAGAAGGAACAGAGGATCTGGTTGTCACAAGGTCATGCACCTCTGAGGCTTTAGGACCAGCATTTTTTGTGATATGGCATTATATTGGTGAGATTTTGAGGTGCTGGCAGTCTCTGAAGTCAGGAGGAGTTAGATAGGTGTTTTTGGAAGCACCACTAAGCCCCTAAGTGCTTTTGGTATTGCTAGTTATCCTTCAAAAGCCTGGAGAGGGCTGGAGATCTCTGAAAGTGTTCTGACTCTTGAGTGTTATTTAACAGAAGGATTAAAAGCCTGCAAACTCCTCTCCAGAGCTTACTGTGCTCTCTGCCATGTCTGCTCCTCCTTCCTGAGCTGCACTAACTTGCTCTTTCTTTTCTTTTCCCATAGCTCCCAGAATGGAGAGGAAGGTGGAGCCTGGCCAAACAACCAGTTTGACACAGAGATGCTCCAGGCCATGATCCTGGCTTCAGCAAACGGTTGGTCCCCGGCCCGCGGGGGGAAATCCGTGCCCACCTGGTGTGGGCATCTCAGATGCTGGTGGGATTGATGGGTCTGGGTTAGCTGAGGTGCCTTCCAAAGTCCTTCTTCACCAGATGCTGCTGGAAGAGCACTGCTGTCTGTTACCCTGCAGAGGAGAGGGGTGGGGAGGGGTTCAGCCAGAGAGATACCAGATGGCTGTCAGCATCATGGAGAGAGGGACCTCTTCCACCCAAACTATGTACTGGACACAATGTTAACTGGCTTGTGATGGAGTTGTGTCACATGAAAGAGCTGGTCTTGAGATGTGTTGTAAGCTGCTTGCTTCCAGAAGGTCACAGTAAATGAAACATCTATGTTGCAACGTGCCGTGAGACAAGGACATAGGGAGCCTGGAAGAGTTCAGTGGGCCAGGAGGTGCTCTGGGGATGCTCTAGGAGAGCCCTAGGGTGCCCTAGGAGTGCTCTAGGGTGCTCTAGGCTGCCCTAGGCATAGTCTGTGGTGCTCTGGGTGTGCTCTAGGGTGCTCTAGGTGAGCTCTAGAGTTCCTGGGAGTGCTCTAGGGTGCTCTGTGGTGCTCTAGGTTGCTCTGGGTGTGCTCTAGTAGAGCTCTAGGGTGCCCTAGGAGTGCTCTAGATGTATTCTGCTGTGCTCTATGGTGCTCTGAGAGTGCTCTAGGGCACCCTAGGGTGCTCTGGGCATGCCCTAGAGTGCCCTAGGAGTGCTCTAGAGGTGCTCTAGGTTGCTCTGGGAGTGCTCTAGGAGAGCCCTAGGGTGCCCTGGGAGTGCTCCAGGGTACTCTAGTGTGCCCTAGGTATATTCTGGGGTGCTCTAGGGTGCTCTGTGGTGCGCTAGGTTGCTCTGGGTGTGCTCTAGTAGAGCTCTAGGGTGCCCTAGGAGTGCTCTAGATGTATTCTGCTGTGCTCTATGGTGCTCTGAGAGTGCTCTAGGGCACCCTAGGGTGCTCTGGGAATGCCCTAGAGTGCCCTAGAGTGCCCTAGGAGTGCCCTAGGAGTGCTCTATGGTGCTCTAGGGGTGCTCTAGGTTGCTCTGGGAGTGCTCTAGGAGAGCCCTAGGGTGCCCTGGGAGTGCTCCAGGGTACTCTAGTGTGCCCTAGGTATATTCTGGGGTGCTGTAGGGTGCTCTGGGCATGCTCTAGGGTGCTCTAGGTGAGCTCTAGAGTTCCTGGGAGTGCTCTAGGGTGCTCTGTGGTGCTCTAGGTTGCTCTGGCTGTGCTCTAGATGTACTCTGCGGTGCTCTATGGTGCTCTGACAGTGCTCTAGGACACCCTAGGGTGCTCTGGGCATGCCCTAGAGTGCCCTAGGACTGCTCTAGTGTGCTCTAGGGGTGCTCTAGGTTGCTCTGGGAGTGCTCTAGGAGAGCCCTAGGGTGCCCTAGGAGTGATCTAGGGTGAAATACAGTAAAGTCCTGACTCAATATCCCCAAAGAGCCTTGTGCCCAGAGGGACTGGTGTGTGCTCCCTGCTCACACTGGGCCCCTCCACCAGGCCTTGGTCTCAGCAAGTTTGCCCCACCAGCTGCTGCTGGCTCATTGCAGCTGTAGTCACAGGGGTTTGGGTTGGGTTGGTTCAGGTTGACAGCCATGCCCTGTGGAAGCAGTGGGCAGGGTCTCCATGGTCTCCATGGCTTTTGTGTCACAGGAGTGGAAGGATCACTGTGCAGCCCTCCAGAGGAAGAGGCTGGTTTTCATACAGCTTTTATCTATAAATACCTCTGAGTCTTGCCCCCCTCCTTCATTTAAAAATAGAAGCCACAGCAGAGCCATAAAACCCTGTGCAGAATGCTTTGGATGCTTCCTTTGAGCTCTTGGGAGAGAAGGCATTTGCGGGGAGGAGGGATGGCTCTGGTGTTGCTTTCTTGGAAAGCTGCTCCAGCTGAACTTTGCCACTCCTGGAAACACCAGGCAGGCTGGAGCCTGGAAGGGGACACAAAGGGCTTGGCCAAGGGACTTGTTTACACTTAAGGGAAAGAAGCAGCTATGTGAAAATGTGTCTCTGCTCTGAGAAATCATCATGGAAAAAGAACCTTTGGGCTGCATGTGGTTAGCATCACCCAAGTGCATCCAGATCCTGTTTCCTTGCTTCCCAAACAAAGCTGTTTTTCTAAAAGCTGCTCCAGCAGTGCCCAGGATCAGGGAGCTGAGCAGGTCTCTTCCAAGTTAAGCACCAACTTCCACCTAGGCCAGGCCCAGCTATCACAGACTTGTCAGGGGTGGAAGGGACCTTAAAGCTCCTCTAGCCCCAACCCCTGTGCCTGCCCTGGGCAGGGACACCTGGCACTAGAGCAGCTTGCTCCCAGCCCCAGCCAGCCTGGCCTGCAACACTGCCAGGGATGGATGGGGCTGCCACCACCTCTCTGGGCAACCTGGGCCAGGCTCTCCCCACCCTCCTGGGGAACAACTGCTGCCTAACTACAGCAAATCTCCCCATGTCTACAAGTCTCAAACTGTCCTAACCTCTCCCACAGCTTCAGCTCACCCAGGGGATTCACTGGAATCAGATCCATCTGCTGGATAAAGGATGTCCCTGCTGCAGCCCCAGGGACAGGATGCCTCTGAGCACTCCTTGTCTTGGCCCACACCAGTTCCTTGCAGTAGTGGATGGGTGGCTGGGTGGATGGATGGATGGATGGGTGGATGGGGGGATGGATGGATGGGTGGATGGATGGATNTGGATGGGTGGATGGATGGGTGGATGGATGGATGGATGGATGGATGGGTGGGTGGATGGATGGATGGGTGGATGGACAGAATCATAGAATGGTCTGGGTTGGAAGGCACCTCTGGAGCTCATCTAGTGCAACCCCCCTGCACTGGGCAGGGACATCCCCAACTAGAGCAGCTTGCCCAGAGCCCTGTCAAGCCTCGCCTTGAATGCCTCCAGGGATGGGAACTCAATCACCTCCCTGGGCAACTTGTTCCAGTGTTCCCCCACCCTTGTGGTGAGGAACTTCTTTCTAATGTCCAGTTTAAATCTACTCCTCTCCAATTTAAAACCATTGCCCCTTGTCCTTTCACTGCAGGATGGATGGGTGAATGGATGGGTGGGTGGATGGATGGGTGGGTGGATGGATGGATGTGTGGATGGATGGATGGATGGGTGGGTGGATGGATGGCTCTGTTTGACCTCCATGGTGGCAGCTGGGACACAGTGACACAGGTGATGGCACTGGGCATTTTGCTCTCCCACTCCTCCAAGCCTGAGGTGCTCCCACACAGAGCAATGGATGCTGACTTGCACCACACCACATCAAGCCCATGTTCAAGTCCACACTAAGCAGAGACCTCCCAGGAGGCAGAAACTCCTGTGATGCTATTCTGTTCCATGAGCTAGGGATGTCCCTCAGAAGGGGCTGGTGATGCCTTGCTTGCATCCTTATCCTGTTTCAGGGGCTATCCTTTATCACAGCAAGAGGCAGAGCTGGTCCTGCCACACCAAGCCTCCAGGATCCAGTTGCTCTGAGGATTGCCTAATGGTTACATCCCCCTCCCAAGGCAGAGTGCCAGGGGAGCTGGTTTCCCCCCAAGGTTTCAACCCTGCAGTAGGGCATCTGCTTCCCTTCTTGGGCTCCATCCCTCTGGATCTACCTGCCTTGGAGCTTTGAGGTGGGGAACAAGATGAAAAGCCAGTGCTCTGAGCCATCTGAAGGGGCAGAGGCAGCTGCTGAGACAGACCAAGGAGCACAGATGCTCCAGGACACCAGACACTGAAGGGCAGGCATCCTGTCCTTAAAATACTCTGGCTTCCAGGGAGAATTGGTAGGAAGGCAGACAGAAAGGCAGCCCAAGGAGGTTCTTCTCCCCAGCTCCAGTGGCCATAGGCAGGGGCAGAGCTGCTCTGTTGGGCTCAGCTGGAAGCCCCCCCAGCAGCTGCAGCAGCACATGCCCTGGGGCTGCCCCTGCTCTGCTTACCAGGCATGTGGAGCCACTCTCTGCCTATTGCTGCTGAGGGTCCAATTCTTGTTTTCCTCCTCAGGACCTTTTGGGATGATGGTTGGCTGCTGGTAAAGGCTGAACATAACCTTTCCAGCAACAAGAGCTGAAGAGCTCTGCTTGGCAAGAGCAGCTTGGTGCCCATTTATAAACCTCTATTGTCCCTGTTCTCTCTTCTTTTCAGCCTTAATGTCAATGTTACCTAGAAACAGCCCTTTCCTCTCAGCCAGGACCAACTGGCAGGCTGGGAACTTCATGGGCAGGTTTTTGTCCCACGTGAAAGCTGTGCTCTGACTATTAACTAGTTCATGGTGACCAGTTGTCCTGGGTGGCACTGGGAGGTCCCAGTCCCCTCACTGCCATGCTGCAGCTGGGATGCTTCCCTGGAAGCAGAGCAGTGGCAGGGAGAGCACAGGAGAAGGTGCTCAAGGTCCCAACCAGGCTGTATCCAGCTGGGAGAGCCCAGGAAAAGAAATGTCTCCTGGTCTG
>VWZO01022458.1:706-15359 GCA_013396975.1 Bucco capensis | reverse complement strand
CCTCACAGCAGAGAGCTTCCACTCTCAGCTCATTTCCATGTCCTCCTGTGTCCCTGCTCCCCCAGCTCCATGTCTGTGTGTGCTGAGCACTCCAGAGCTGCCCCAGCACTGCAGCTGAGCTCTGCCCAGAGCAGAGCAGAGGCACAATCCCCTCCCTGCCCTGCTGCCCACAATGAAGCAATGTGCTGATGGGGCAGGAGAGAATCATCACTGCACACTTCCTCCAGCCTAAGGACTTCAAAGGCCCCTGGGATCTGGCACCCATTTAATGGGCACTGTAGAGAGCTTCTCGTGCTGCTGAATGCTTCCACAGCAGAGAGCACAAAGGCATTTCCCCACAGTGCTTGGCTCTGTTTTTCCACCCTCCTGCACGTTCCCTGACCTCGGTGCACAATGTCCTGCCTGTTTTCAGACTCACTCTGTCTTTCCCTCTGTCTGAGCAGCTGGAAGTTCTCAAGCTGCAGTTGTTTCATCCTACCACCCTCAGCGAGGAGATGTGCACGCAGCAGCAGTGTTTCATGGGGCTGGAGGCATGTGGCTCACCTTCTTGTCTAGCTTTCTGGCTGCTTTAACTACCTCCAGCTGCTCAGGGGAAAGCTAAGGCAACTTGGAGCTGGATGCAGGTTAGGTCTGGAGTGAGGAAAACAAGGAGGAGACCAGCCCACCTTCTCTGCTTGTTGTTTTTCTTTCCTCCTGCAGTCTGTCTGCCTGTGAAAGAAGGGAGCAGCAGCCCCAGGCTCTGCCTTGGGTCCTTGCTGGGTTTCTTCAGCCTTTCAGGAGAGTGTGTTGGGAGGTTCTCCTCCCTCTCTACTCTGCCCTAGTGAGGCTATATCTGGAATTACTGTGTCCACTTCTGGGCTCTCCAGTTCAGGAGAGACAAGGAGCTACTGTAGAGAGTCCAGCAGAGGCTAGGAAAGTGCTGAGGGCACTGGAGCATGTGTGGCAGGAGGAAAGGCTGAGAGCCCTGGGGCTGCTGAGCCTGGAGCAGAGCAGAGCCAGAGGGGAGCTGCTGCATGCTCAGCAAGAGCTGAAGGGTGCAGGGGGCAAGAGGCTGGGGCCACACTCTGCTCAGGGGTGCCCAGGGCCAGGCCAAGGGGCAATGGGCACACACTGGAAGCCAGCAGCTTCCATGTGAACAGGAGGAGAAAGTTGTTTGTTGTGAGGGTGCAGAGCCCTGTGCCAGGCTGCCCAGAGAGCTTGGGGAGTCTCCTTGTGTGGAGAGATTCCAAAGGCCCCTGGAGGTGATGCTGGGCTGTGGGTGACCCTACTGGAGCAGGGGTGTTGGACTGGATGATCTCCAGATGTTCCTTCCAACCCCCACCATGCTGGATTCTGGGCTTGTGTGCACTGCTCCACACATGAAGCAGTTAAAAGGCTGAGATAAGATCCACAGTATCCAATGCCTCTAGAGGCAGAGGCTCAGCAAACCATCTCCAAGCAGGGCTGTCCAAGAATCCTATCCAGAGCCATGCATGGGCAGTCAGGCTGGAGCAGATCTCCCAGGGTCTCATGGCAACAGCATCTCTCCTGCCTTGCCTTGTCTGCATGCTCATTTGTCCCCCTGCCTGCCTGCCTGCATCCCCCCTTCTCCATCTGCTCCTTCCAGCAGTGCCCCAGCATCCCGAGGGGGGAGGGGGCTGCCCTTCCCCCTCTCTGCACTTCCTCTCTCCATGCTGGAGCTTTGCATAGCGACAGGAATGAATTTGCCTTCCCCTCCCCCTGCTTCCCAGGCCTGGACCATCAGGCACATGGAGCTGCTTTGTGCTCGGCTTCCTAGAGCCATTTTGTGGTACTGCAAGGCAGGGATTTTTCTTTCCTCTCTCGTGTGCTCTGCTCCCTGACTAAACCTGGCTGGGGGCAGGGCTTGAAATGCAGTGGAAACAAAAACAATATTGGATTTCCTTTAATGCATTCCTAATGGTTGTGGCTCTACAATATGTTTGTACTGGGCTGCTTTTGGGGGGGGGATGTGTCTGGCTGGGAAGGGGGGGACGGGCACCCTCCTTGTTGCCAAGGGCAGAGGAGAGGTTGTCCAACCCCAGCCATCCTCCAGCTCCAAATCCCAAACCTTTAGCCACGATGTGGGATGGAAACAAAGGATTTTGGTGCTGGCTGAGCTGTGCTCCCCAGCACAGATGCTACAGCCATGCTGTGGGGTGATAGTGCTGAAGGGGAGGCAGGAGGCAGGGCCAAGGCTGGGGCCACGGAGCTCTGCATTTCATACCCACTGGGAGCCTGCTGGGGCTTGGGGGGGGGGCTCTGGCCACCATTAACAACCTCTTTTCTTTTCTTTTCTTTTCTTTTCTTTTCTTTTCTTTTCTTTTCTTTTCTTTTCTTTTCTTTTCTTTTCTTTTCTTTTCTTTTCTTTTCTTTTCTTTTCTTTTCTTTTCTTTTCTTTTCTTTTCTTTTCTTTTCTTTTCTTTTCTTTTCTTTTCTTTTCTTTTCTTTTCTTTTCTTTTCTTTTCTTTTCTTTTCTTTTCTTTTNCTCTCTCCTCTCTCCTCTCCTCTCGCTGTGTCCCTGACAGAGGCTGCAGACGGGAGCTCCACGCTGGGAGGTGGCACGGGGACCATGGGGCTGAGTGCGCGCTACGGGCCGCAGTTCACGCTGCAGCACGTGCCTGATTACCGGCAGAACGTCTACATCCCGGGCAGCACTGCCACCCTCACCAACGCCGCGGCTGCCGGCGGCGGCAAGCGCGACGCCAAGAACGCTGCTGGCGCCTCGGGAGGCAACAAGAAGAAATCTGGGAAGAAGGAGAAGAAGTAGAGAAGAAGAAGAAGAAGAAGGAGACCTTAGAGCTACAGGGCAGCAGGCTCCAGCACTCCCCCAGCCCCCAGCCCAGGCCGGAGGACGAATGTGAATGCTGATGGTTATTACTATTCTTACTGTTTCTGTTTGGTGATGCAAAACGTAGGCAACACAGCGAATGTATCTCCTCATCAGAGCTAGGAGCAGGGTTTGGCTGCTGCTAGCTCTCATGATGAAAACCAATCTGGAAGCTCAACTGAAAGCAAACAAGTGCCCTGTGAATACTTGCTCATGTTTTATATGATCCCTTGGGGTATTGGAGGTCTTCTGCCATCCTTGGATCCAATTTGCTCCCCAGATAGTCCCAGAAAGGCACAAGGCTTGTGCTCAGCTTTGCCCACTGTACCCAGTTTTCATGTGGAGCTTTTAATTTATAGACCTTTGATCATTTTGGTTTGGAAAGGAAAAGGCAATTCCTAGCTTAGAGCCCATGCTCCAGATCTTTGCTTTGAACCTTTCCATGAGTAAAATCCACCCCCATAGTTAATGATAGTGATGGATTTGTTGGTGAGGAGTTGGTAGGGAGTGCTTCAGTTCCTGCTTACCTGTTACCCAAATAACTGAGTGTTTCTATTGCATGAGTCCAAGGGAATATGGCAAAGCTGCATCCTGAACATTTCATTTTGGTTTTAAAAGTGCAACCACTGATGGCCTGAAATATGAGACAAAAAAAACCAAACCCCAACCCCTCCTGATGTCTGAGAGGTAGGGAATTCAAGCAGCAGCTGCCCCAGTGGTTCTAAGGGTCTCCAAAGAGCAGACACATCTCATCCCTTCTTTGCAGTAAATATTTATATGTACAGTCCATGTTCTTCTGGAATTAAAGCTAAGAGAGTCTCCCTCCCCTGCAGCCACACAGGCTGCCCAAGTCCCTGCCCAGGGCACCAAGGGGAGGATGCTTCACCTTTCTGCACACCATGTCTGCACGCACGTCCTTCACTGCCATCTCCTTCGCCTCACCCCTGCACTAGTGCAGTTAGCTCCACGCACCCCGAGAAGCCCTCGCATGCCCACGCAGTGTGGTGAACAGCCTGGCAGCCACCTCAGCCTCTGGGCTGGGGCTGCCTTTGGGGGGTGGGAAAGGGGATGTGGGAGGGGTGGGATCAGTCAAGCAGGGTGGGGAGGCTCCCTCACTTCTTATTTGGGGTGTAGACCTCAAATAAAGAGGTTTTTCTGGGGTCTTACCCAGAGGGTTGAGATCTGCGGAGCTGCCAACACGTGGCTTTGGTGCAGAGTTAGTGACTGAGTAAGTGACAGTTGGTTTGGTGGCATTTGGGGACCAGACCCAGAGAAGGGACCTGAGAGCTGGGGGTGAGCACAGAGTGATGGTGCAGAGCTGGTGAGCTGGCGTGACAAGGGTTGGGGCATTGCATGGGACCACACCGGGTCAGCCTGGAGGAGGCAATGCTCTGCTAGCTTTGGGCTTTCTGCCCCACAGAAGGAATGGAAGGATGAGGAACAGAGTGTCTCCATATGCCCATCACCCTTGCACGGGGTCAACTTCCCATATTAAAGCAGCTCTGAGCTCCCTGGGGAGGCAGAAGAGGGCTTTGTGTAGCCAGTGAGGGTTGCAGGATGGCCAAGAAGAGGTTGCAGAACTTTCCCAGGGTTGTGTGTTGGTTTTTTTCTCCTCTTCTTTTTTAATCACTAACACCTAACTCACCCAAAGCAGATCCAACCCTCTCAGCCAACCTCTGCCATGGCACCACTCCCCCTCCCTCCATCCCCCTCCCCAAACCCAGAGGGCAGCAGGAGCATCCGCTGCATTCCAGCCACCTCCGGCACTGGCTGTGCTGGGAGAGTTCCCACTCTGTCCCCTGCAGCTGCCACCTGCCCCTTCCCCCCCTTCCCCCCTCCCAAAATGCTGTAGCTGAATAGTAGTCTTTATATTTCTTTTTACTCTGCAATCTGAGGTAGCTTAGTGAGTGTTGTGTATTTAGTGTATTTTTAATGGCAGTAACTAACTTGTGGACACCAGTATCTCCCATTTTTTTTGTCCCCTCTGTATTCCTCTTTCCATGTGCTCTGTGCTCCAAGTGTAAGTGAAAAAAATGAAACACCTTTGCCCTTTCAATGTGTCTAATATTGAATTATTACTTATATATTATATATATGCTTATATCCTTCTTATACCCATCTAGACCAACGTCGCTGTGTCACACGCAAGTTTTATACTCTAATATTTATATTGCTTTCTTTTTTTCTTGGGGAAAAAAAACAATAAAATGGTTTCTTCTGAAGCAGTGGTTGGTTTATTCCTGTGGGAAGAGGGAGGAGGCACAGATGGGGCTTGACACATTTTCCTGGAGAAGCTGGCAGCACATGCTTTGGTCAGGTTTAATCTCCACTGGGTAAGGAACTGGCTGGAGGGCTGAGCCCAGAGAGTAGTGGTCAGCGGAGTTCATTGTAGTTGGTGGCAGGTCACCAGGGGTGTTCCCCAGGGCTCAGGGCTGGAACTCAGCTCTGTTCAATGTCTTTATCAAAGATCTGGATGAGAGGATTGAGTGCACCCTCAGGAAGTTTGCAGACACCAGGCTAGGAGGGAGTGTTGATCTGCTTGAGCCTAGGGAGGCTCTGCAGAGGCACCTGGCCAGGCTGGAGCCATGGGCTCAGGCCAATGGGATGAGCTTCAGCAAGGCCAAGGGCCAGGGCCTACACTTGGCTCACAAGAACCCCATGCAAGGCTCTAGGCTTGGGGCAGGGTGGNCTGCAAGGGTTGTTAAGTCTTGGCCCAGGCTGCCCAGGGAGGTGCTGGAGTCACAATCCCTGGAGTTGTTTAAAAAACATTGAGATGCTCTCCTTAGGGCCATGGGTTAGTGGCATGGGAGTGCTAGGTATGGTTGGACTTGCTGATCTTAGAGGTCTCTTCCAACCTTAGTGATTCTGTGATTCTGTGTCCATCCTGATGCTGCCACTGTGCCAAGGCTGCTGGCAGGGGGTGGTTCAGCTCCGGCTTGCTTCCTGCAGTGGGGATGCTTTTGGGGCATTCCCATCATCAGATTCCCCAGGACTCAAAGGGTGCCATGGTCCCCAGGAGTGAGGGTGACATGGTTGTGGTGACACTGATGGGCTCTGGCTGGTGTTTTTGGGGAAGGGCAGGGCAGATCCTGGCACACCCAATGGAGGAAACTGTGGTGTCCACAGCCCCTTCCCCAGCTCAAAGGGGATCTGCTTGCTCATCCCCATCACTGGTAGTGATCTGGTCACCATTCCCCAGTCCCAGGGGAATCTGGTCACCCTTCCTCATCACCGACAGAGATCCAGTAACCCTTCCCCAGTCCCAGGGGGATCTGCTCACCCTTTCTTACTCCCAGCAGGATCTGGTCATCCTTCCCCAGACCCAGGAGGATCTGCTCACTCTTCCCCAGACCCAGGGGGACCTGATCACCCTCGTCCAACCCCAGGGAGATCTACTCACCCTCCCCCATCACCAGCAAGCATCCACTTGCCCTTCTCCAGCCCCAGGGTAATCAGCTTTGCACAGTGCTCGGGTTCCCTCCTCTGCGCTCAGGGAGGGTTGCTGGGGGTGGGGATGAGCTCGGGCACCGTGCCCAGGACCCCCCCGGGGCAGGAGGAGCCCCAGCACCCGCTCCCTGCGGGGGGGATCAGACACAGGCCAAGGAGAAACATCTCATGACTTGAGTGTTGCAACCACGGAGGAGAAAATCAGCTGCTGCTGCCCAGATGTGTGTGTGGAGGGGGAAGGAGGGGGGGGGCACAGCCCCGAGGCACAGACACAGACAGACAGACAGACAGACAGACATCCAGGGGTGATCCACAGCCCCATTCCCCATAGTCCCATCTCCCCTCCCTCCACCAGTGCCTGTGTCGGGGCTGCAGCTCAACAGCCTCCATCCCCTAGGCCCCAACACCTCTCGAAACCCCCTTGCAGCCCAACAGACCCTCCCCAAATCCTGCTGCACCCCACAGAGACACCCCCCACCCCATCCCAAATCCTGCTGCACTTCCACAGGGACCCCTGGTAAAGTGTCCCCTAGGGACACCCTCCCCAAAGTTCCCTGCACCCACAGAGCCAACACACACAGCACCAGGGAGGCTGTGGGGGTCAGGGTGGTGACCCTGTAGGGAATTGATGCTGTGAGGTCCCTGGCACCCCATGGCCTCTGCCCCCAGCCCTGGGGCCACCATCCCTCCCATGCTGGAGCAGCTGGAGTGCATTAGGGGTAGCTCCAGGGGGATGACACTGGAGACCAATCCCAGGGCTGAGCACATCCAGGTGCCACCCACAGGCTGTCCCCAGGGTGCCATCAGCCCAGGGCATTGCTGCTCACTGTGCTGGTGATGCCACTGGGAACACAGTGGTGCTGGAGGAAGAGGACATGGTGAGGCCAACAGGTCCCCAGCTGGGTGATGGCCACTGCTTGTGGGGAGCAAAGAGGCTTTG
This sequence comes from Bucco capensis, assembly GCA_013396975.1. NCBI lineage: Eukaryota > Metazoa > Chordata > Aves > Piciformes > Bucconidae > Bucco > Bucco capensis. The sequence goes on along the minus strand of VWZO01022458.1, from coordinate 8,145 downwards.
CAGAGCTGGGGGTGTTGGGTCTGGCATCAGGAGGCTCCTGGTGCCCTGAGCCCCATGGTGTGCCCAGGAGCATAAGGATGGATGCAGTGTGAGGGGATGCGCTTGAGTTTGTTTTATTCCTCCTCTGTCTTGCACTAAAATCACCCAGGAGCACTGCAGAAACTGGGCAGGGAAAGGCCCAGAGGCAGCAAGCTGGATGAAGCCACACTGATTAACAGGGCCATGCTGGGTGGGAACATGTTGACTGCAGCATGCTTAGCCCATGCAGGACTTCCTGAGCTGGGCTGCTGAGCAAAGGGATGCCGACAGAAACAGAGCCCACGTCACAGCCCTGACAAAAGGGATGCAAAGAAGGTGACAAGACTGAGTCAGCCCAGCAGTCCCTCGGGCTCAGAGAGCCTCAGGAGATTAGAGACATCCCTGCCCGGAAGGGAAGCTGACCTTGGAAAGGAGGATCATCCTGGCTGCAGGATGGGAGCAAGGCAGTGTGTGTGCATGGTGCTGAGGGGAGTTCACCTCCATCCATGGGGAGCACTGAGGGCTCTGTGGCTGCAGTGGGAGCAGGGCTTAGAGCTCCTGTGCCTGCTGCCAGCTGAGGGGATCCAGGAGCTGTACCCCCCAGCCCAGGAGTGCAAGGGCTGTGTGTGTTCACCAGCAAACCTGGAGGTGGCCCAGCTGGGTATCAGAAGAGGACCTTGGGTCTGGGCCAGGGGATCAGGCAGGTAAGGATCTGTACTGGAATGCACTGGGCTCTGTACTGGGCTCTTCTCCATGGCAGCTAGTGACAGGACAAGAGGCCATGGCTTGAAGCTGCAGCAGGGGAGGGTTAGACTGGACATTAGGAAGCACTTCCTCACACAGAGGGTGATTGGGCTCTGGAATAGGCTGCCCAGGGAGGTGGTGGAGTCACCGTCCCTGGAGGTGTTTAAGAGAAGATTGGATGTGGCACTGAGTGGCATGGTTTAGATGTTGTGGTGTATTGGGTCATAGGCTGCACTTGATGATCCTGGGGGTCTTTTCCAGCCTTGGTGATTCTGGGTGATTCTGTGTATGTGTGAACATCCCTCAGCAGGCAGAAGGGCCTTTCATCCTCCTTCTCCCTGGTGCCCTCCTGCTGCTGCTTCATTCTGCTTCTCCTCTTCCATCTCCTTCTTTCCCCTTGCATTGAGAGCAGCTTGGCACCTCTTCCCCCACTCCTGCTGTCCCTTGTCACCCTTCTAGGTCGATCCATGGCATGGGACCAGGGGGGCCCCAGGCAGCTGAGCTGTAAGTCCTTGGTGGTCCCACAGTCCTGGAGACCTCATTGCCCTTCCCCTGGGGATTGTCCCCAACTCACCAGCTGCTCCTGGCAGGGCTGGAGCCTGCAGATGCTGTCCCCATGTCACCAGCTTGCAGAGCCCTTGCAGGAGTAGTCAGTTTTTTTGGCCAGTTTGACCTTGAAAGTCAAACCAAAACAACACTAGCAAAGAAGAAAGGGAATAGAGCAAAGCCAGTTTTCCACTGAATTTGTGAGCTGAGGTTGCTTGGCCCTGGGGAGGGCTGGGTGGGGGAAGCTGGCATCCTGCCCTCTGACGTGCTCCTTGGCACCAGGCTGAGTCCCAGACTGAGTCCCATCAGGCAGCAACTCCAGCTGTGATCTCACCCAGCAGAGGAACAGGGAGACAACTGCCAGAACAGCTCCATTTTCACTCAGCTCCCTCTCCCCTGCTGCTTCAAGGTCTCCAAAAGCAGTTGGGAGGTCACCCTAGGGCTGACCTAGGCACTGGGAGCTGCAGGGTTAAAGGAGGCTTTGGGCATTCCCATGCCAAGAGGAATGGCAATGGATTTTTGAGGCTGCCCTGGGTGGAAGGAATGCTGAAGGAGCTCTGGTGGTAAAGGGCTTCTCCTGTCATCACCACATCAGCACCTGAGGGCAAAAAGCACTTAGAACTCTTGGTATTGGGATAGAAAAGGTCTGGCAGGGACTCCCCAGGAGAGTGAGTGCAAGCAGCCAGGTGAAGAGAGTGGGTGCTGGCAGCATGGTGACACAGGGGAAGTGCTTCCCACACCCTGTGACACTCAGCTCCCTGCCAGAGCATCCCCTGGGATTTTCTCCCCTCCGGGCTCCTCACCCAGCCTCACATTCCCAGCTGGGAACGATTGCTGCTTCACCATCCTCCCTCTACATCCTTTCCTGCCACAGCAATCCTGACCCTTGGATTAATTTTGTTGTTGCTTTTTTAACAGCCCTGTGGAGTTGTAATAAAATTGGCCTTTTGCTGCCTGAACCTTTGTGCCTCTGCTGGAGGGGAGGCTGGAGGGAGGGCACTGCCTGCCCTTTGCCATTCCCACAGGACTTGCTGGCTGCCAGGAGCTCATCCATCACATGGAGGACCAGGGCAGCCCTCAGGCACTCTCCATGCTGCAGGAGACCACACGAAAGAAGATGGGGTGGGATTTTGGCCTTTCACAGCCCTGTGTGACCTTGTGGTGGTCTCAGACTCTGCTGCTTGGAGCCTGCTCTGGCTCTCTGCCTGTCCTCCCTCACAGGGCAGAGCCCTTGCCTTGGCCTTGGGGAGCTGATGGCAGCTTCAACCAAGACCTGAAGCGATGGAGCCAAGGAGAGGAGAGGGCAGGGAGAGGAAGGAGAGAGCTGAAGGCAAGAGCAGGGAGATGCTGCAGGCACTGATGCTGGGTCACAGTGCAGCTGGAGGGGCTCAGCTCCAAGGGGACACTGCTGTCCCCCCCTGGAGCCCACACACTCTGCTGGAACCTGCTGGGTCCCTGTGATGGGGACCTGCCAGGGTCACTGTCACTGAGGGGCTGGTGGAGAAGCCAACCCATGTGCTTGGCTCCTGGATCTGACACTGCCTCTGCAGTCAGGAACAAGCCCACCCCCCCAGACCCATCCCAGGGACACCCAGCCAGGCAGGGCTAGTTCCCTTGTGGATACCTCCAGCCCACAGCCATCCCCAGGGAGTTTAGGCAGAGGCAGTGCTTTGGGGAACCCCCAGCCCCCAAAAAACCCCTAACAAAGATTGAAGAAGAGCCACTGATGGCTAAAATATCCCTCCAGCAGCACAGAGAGCAATGGGCAGGGGCTGCCCATGCCCAGCACTGACCCTTCTCCCTTCAGCACATGCTGGAAGTGGTTGGACCCGGTGTGGGGAAGGGATATTTTGGCTCCCACACACATGTGCAGTGATGCTGAGCCAGAGCAGCCAGGGCTTTGCCAGGGCAGCTGGGAGCAGGAAGGGGACTGGAGATGGCTGTGATGGGGCAATGTCCCCCTTGCAGGGGACAGGGAGGTGGGTGGCACAATGCTGAAGACATCCCACTGACCAAGGTTTGGAATCTGCTGCCAGATATGGGCTGGGGAGCAGAGACACTCCCCTCCTCTCCCCCAGCACTCATGACATGGCATTTGGGGAGAGCCCTCATGGCTGACCCCTGAGGGACAGAGCCCTGCTGGAAAGGAAAGCAGCTGCTGCAGCCCTGCCAGAGGGAAAGGTCCTCTGGTGCCACCCCAGCTCCAAGGGCTCTGGGGAGCAGCACCCTCCATTCAGCCCATGCCTGCTCCCCAGGATTAAAGGACTGGAGAACCTCCCCTATGAAGACAGGCTGAGACAGTTGGGATTGTTCAGCCTGGAAAAGAGAAGGCTTCCAGGGCATCTTATAGCAGCTTTCCAGTACCTAAAGGGAGATTATAAGACAGAAGGGGAGAGACTTTTTAAACAGTCAAACTGTGCTAGGCCAAGGGGGAATGGCTATAAGCTGAAGGAGGGGAAATATAGATTGGAGATGATGAGGAAGTTCTTTCCCCAGAGAGTGGTTAGGCACTGGCACAGGTTGCCCAGAGAGGTTGTGGCTGCTCCATCCCTGGCAGTGTTCAAGGCCAGGCTGGATGCAGCCCTGGGTGACCTGGGCTAGTGATTGGCATCCCTGCTCAGTGTGGGGAGGTTGGAACTAGATGATCTTTAGGGTCCCTTCCAACCTGCCCATTCTAGGATTCTATGTGGACAGGTGCCAGGGCTGGTGCAGTGGGGACACTGCCACTGTGCCCATCACCTCCAGCCCTGGGTGACAAGGGGGCTTGGAGATAAAAACAGAAGGAGGGTCCTTGAGCTGTATAAGGAGACTGGGTGGGTGCCAGGGAGGGAGAGCAGCTGGCTGGGGAGAGGCAGAGGCAGGGGCAGGGGCAGGCAGAGCTGCTTTGTGCTGGGCACTGTCTGTGTGGAGCAATGGGTAGGGCACTGCTGGGCACACCTGGAAGGGGCTGGGCTGGCTCCATGGGGAGCTGCAGCAAGGAAATATTCTTTGGTACTGCCAAACAATAAAAAAAATTACTTTAAAAAACACTGTTTGTTTTCTCTTTTCCCCCTCCTTTCTGCATTTCTGGGTTAGTTTCTGCTTTACAAGGTCCAGGTTAGCCTGGTAGTGCCTGTGGGTAAGTTATAAAGCAAAAAATCCTCTTTGGGTGGGGGTGTGCAATCAGAAAATGGGCAGCCTGCTGCTCCACAAGGTGCTGCTGGGTGCCTGATGCTGTTAGAGAGCAGCAAGCCTATCCCCCTCCATCCCCAGCACCCTGGGCTGACACAGCACCTCTCCCTGCAGAAGCCCACGAGGTCTGTGCTGGCAGAGAGCTTTCCTCCATGCCCTTGGTCCCTGTGCTCAGGCTGAGTGCCAGCTTTAGATGATTCCCCATTTCAGAGGACAATGAGGGTGCACTGAGCCATCACCTCTCTCCCTGCCTCCCTGGCCCAATTTGGAGTCTCCTGCTCCCCCAATTAGCAACTTGTCATTGACAAGCTTATCAAAAGGCTGCTAAAAAAATGAAAGAACTGAGGTTTGACACAAACTAGGGCAACAATCAGGTCTCTGCCCTGATTTTTAGATGATCCCTGTGTGTCCATGCCCTTGGGGACCAGCTCCTGCAAGCCCTGTGCAGCCAGCCCTGGGATGGCTCAAGAGAGGAAAGGGGGATGGAGAAGGCATGGAGGAGGACTGAGGAGGAGGTGGAAGGGCTGGAGCAGCTTCAGGGAATAGCAAGGAGCCTCTTGGTGATGTCCCACCATCCCTTTTCCAAAGCCATGGTAGCATGGAGGGAGCAGGAGCTGCTCCTTGCTGCAGGCAGGGGGTACAGGCAGCACTGCCCTGGGCAGGAGGGGAGTGGGCTGATGGCAGGGGGAGGTTTGGATGCCCCATGGGCTACCTGCCATGAGGTGCCAGCAGCAAAACAGCTGCTGCAACATGCACTTGGCCCCAGGATGAGGAACAGAGCCTGGGCTCAGTTGTGTCTTTCACCCTCAGCTCCAGCTCCATGCACAGAACCAGGCACAAACTCCTCCTGTGCCACCAAGCCAGGGCCACCAGCAGCACGTGGCAAAGCATTTGTCCCTCCAGAGTGGCCATCTGGGAGAAAGCATCCTTCAGGCCAGCAGAGCAGCAGGGAGCTGCAGCCTGGCCCATTTCTGGCTGAGCTGGCAGCAGCAGCTCATGGGAGAGCAAGGGCAGGAGGACCACTCCATGGGGACACCAGGAGGGACACTGCTGGCACAGAGCTGTCACATGGCTATGTGCACCTCTAGGGACAAGAAAAGCTTGAGCAATGTGACCAGGGCTCTGCTTCCGGTTTAATTCCAAGGGAATATCCATCATGGCAAGTGTTTGGCTAATGAGGGTGGCTCTGCCCTCATCAGCTTCCCACTGTGCTGCCTTTCAGCCTGCTGGGGGTAGTTTGGGCAGGGGACACCCCCTCCACCCCCCAGAGCTCATGGCTGGCCTCTCAAGGCACCAGACCAGGTTTGCCAAGGTGGATTTGCTGTCAGGGAACAGGACTCCCAGTCTCCTCCTGGGATGTGCTGGCAGCACCCAGCCCACCCCAGCAGCTGTGACACTGCTCCAGCAGCACACTGCAGCCTGGATGAGGTCCCTGCTCAGTGCCACAAGGCTCCAGGTTCATTCCAAACAGCCAAAGTTAGGATATGGAGGCAAAGAAAGTCAAGATCACGTTTTTGTACCAAAAATAATGTTTATTTCTCCATCTTCTGCATACACAAACTGCCAGGATAACACAGAGCATCCCTTGCCCACAGCTGCAAAGCCAGGAGAGCCTCCTCTTCTCCAGCCTAACCAACCCCAGTGCCCTCAGCTGCTCCTCACACTTGTGCTCTAGACCCTTCCCCAGCTTCCTTGCCCTTCCCTGGACACACTCCAGCACCTCAATGCCTTTCTTGCAGTGAGTGAGGAGCCCAAACTGAGCCCAGGATTGGAGCTGTGTCCTCCCCAGTGCTGAGTCCAGGAGGCCAATCCCTGCCCTAGCCCTGCTGCTGCACCAGTGCTGATCCAAGCCAGGATGCTGTTGTCCTTCTTGGCCTCCTGGGCACTCTGCTGGCTCAGCTTTAGCTGCTGTTGACCAACAACCCCAGGTCCTTTTCTGCATAGGAAGGGCTATGCCTTTACTCTCTGCCTTTCTGCCCAGTTTGCTTCAGCATGAGGACTGCAGGTGATGTTTTTGTCCTTGGCTGAAGGCTTCCACCCTTCAGTTATCTGCTAAGGGCTGGACAGGAAAGCTGAACCACCCAAACTGGCACAAACAGCCCCAAGAGCAAGAAGGAGAAGAAACTCCCTTCCATAGCCATGCACAGATCTGAGAGTGAAACTATTTTCCTCTTGCAGGTGCAGCAGTTTCATGCCTTCGTCCAGCAGCAACACCTAGCTAGAGCAGCTGATGATCTCTGTGCTCTTCTCAAGGATGCCTCTATCTCTTGTCCTCTTGCTGGCTTTGCTGGTCCTGGCTCTGCAAAGGTAGAGATGGGTGGAGAAGAAGCTCCAGGGCACCTTTGGAACAGAACATTCCTATGGGCAGTGCCTGGCTAGCTACCTGACCCCAGGACACTGGGCAACTGAGAAGGTCTAAGGTTGCAGAATGCACTGCACTAAAGGCTCAATCCTCTTCTTGTCACCCCAGCTCCTGATGTAGCTCCCTGATGAGCAACACCATGACCCAAACAGCACTCCACACCTCCTGAAGACACCCTGATGATGCAGCCCCAGGAGAGGAGAGAGCTGGTGTGTTAGAATCCTAGAATGGGCAGGTTGGAAGGGAACCTAAAGATCATCTAGTTCCAACCTCCCCACACTGAGCAGGGATGCCAATCACTAGCCCAGGTCACCCAGGGCTGCATCCAGCCTGGCCTTGAACACTGCCAGGGATGGAGCAGCCACAACCTCTCTGGGCAACCTGTGCCAGTACCTAACCACTCTCTGGGGAAAGAACTTCCTCAGAATCTCCAATCTAAATTTCCCCTCCTTCGGCTTATAACCATTCCCCCTTGTCCTAGCACAGTCTGACTGCTTAAAAAGTCTCTCCCCTTCTGTCTTATAATCTCCCTTTAGGTACTGGAAAGCTGCTATAAGGTGCCCTGGAAGCCTTCTCTTTTCCAGGCTGAACAATCCCA
>VWZO01022455.1:0-12774 GCA_013396975.1 Bucco capensis | reverse complement strand
GAGAGATGAAAAGGTGGTCTGGCCGGTGCACGCATTGCTGCAAGATGGAGGAGAGCCCGCCTTCTTCTCCCCAGAAGCACCACGGGTTCCCACCAGTCCTTGTTGTGGAAGCTCCTCCGCTCCCGGCGTGCTGTTGCCGCTTCGCCGCTGCGTTGCTGCTCTGGGTGCAAGCCCCTGCTCACTGCATGCCACTGCGGGGTATATGGTGCTGCCCGGACCCTGGTGGGGTGTGCACCTGCTTCCAGCCCTCGACGACCCTGCTGCTGCCTCGGCTCCGCTCCGCTCGGCTCCAGCCTGCATGCCTCCACGTTGGACAGGCACCACCCGGGCAGGGGTTGCAGGTTGCTGGTCATCCCCCGCCTCCTTGCTCACCAGGGGCTGCCCCCCGCGGCAGCTCCGCACAGCTCCATGCCTGGCAGGCACCACCAGGTGGGGGTGCAGGTCACTTTGCCGACCTGCCACCACCGCCCCCACTCCTACCCACATGGCCACGCAGCTTAGCTGATGGAAAGGGCTATCACCCACCACGTTCACAAACAAACACATTAAGGGTCGGGGGGTTGAAGGGGGAAAAGGTGGATACCTCGGGCAATTTCCACACCCCACAACATTGAGTAACTCAGCCTTCTCCTCATCTGCTGTTACCAAATTGGCAGACTTGCTCATCAGAGATGTTTCACTTTCTTTAACCTTCCTTTTCTGATTGACGTACATGTAGAAGCAAGAAGCCCTTCTCATGGTTCTTGGCATCCCTCTCCAATCTCAACTCCAGCTACACCTTGGCCTTTCAGGCCTCATCCCTACACAGTTGGGCAATGCCTCTATAGTCTTCCTGGGATACCTGTCCCTGCCTGCACTGCTTATACAATTTCCTCTTTCCCTTGAGTTTGACTCACAATTCTTGACTCAGTCAAGGCATGGATTTGTTATACTAAGAAAGCACTTATTGACTGACTTATCAGCTTCTTTCAATAATCATGGCAACAACAACTTTACACAAATCTGAAAAAGCAGAGTGAATGGTTGGGATCAAATCTTCAAGTCTATCACCCTATGCCCAAAGTGTGCCCCATTTCTGTGGAAAGTTCCTGCTTTGTCCATATAGCATTGGTAAAATGCTGTTATAAGTAGGGCTGCCAGGCAGCTACAGCTCTGACTGTGGAGACATGCTAAAACTATCACGAGACACTGCAACTACAAGTGCTTTTTCTACTAAATAAATCCAAAGTATTCCATAAGATCTAGTATGGATGGACTGTATGAAAGTCTGGTTAGGGTTAATTTTTTTTTCCATTCTGAAAGGTCAATTTCAATTCATTGTCGTTTTTGTCAGCCCTTTACCTTGTATGCTGATATTTTGTATGTTCATGTGCATAAGATAACAATTCTACTTCAAAAAAGGCAGCTGTGATATGTGAGTGTAAATATTTCTCAGAATATGAATGAAATCAAAGATTGTTACAGAAATACACCATGATAGAAAGTGCACGACTAGGAGAAGAAGAGAATCTGAAAGCAGATATATGAAAAAGATGAAAGAAAAATGTGGGTGGCTTACTGGAGTCCATTCTCTTTGCTGTATGTAAACACATCCTATCCTGAGCATTTATGCACTTACCCAGATAAGGAAATATTTTACATACATCATGAGAAAACTTTCTTAATTTGTTGTGTCATCAGTGATTGAAAAATGATGTGATCCTAAGGAGTTGACCCCCCCCAAAATTAAAGAATCCCTTTGATACCTAACCTGTTCCACAGCTTTTTATTTTAAAAAGAAAGTGGATTATTATTTTCTCCAAACAGAACAGATGTAAACAATACTTCATTATTTTTTCATTCTCACAATGTTGCTTTATTGATAACACATTAGAGATTTACATGATTATGGGAAAACAAAATATTTTCTCCAGTCTTTTCAGTTCAGGGGAAGGCATTTTTCATTTTCTCCGAATGTTGATCTACCCTGCCTATCCCAAGTCCCTGACTCTTTACACAAATAAGAACATCTTTTTAATGTGTAGACTGGAGCTCAAGAGAATCACAGAAGCAGCTGAAGTTATTCTGTACCATTGTAGAGATTGCTGCACTCTGAGGTTGTCGAAAGAAATCAGAAGAGATCTATTTGTGTGCCAGACTCTAGCTGTTTTCTTGTGGTACTACAGTAATCTTGAAACAGATTATTTCAGAAGGAAAACTCCTAATATTAGAAAAGATTCTGGAGGTCCTCTGAGAAGATTTAAAGTACAGACAAGAAGTAAACAGCACTAGAGTTCAGTGAAGCCTTGAAATCCTGAAAACTGTGAAATTGCTATTACTAGATGATTCTGAAGAATATTTAAAACCCAAAGATAATAAAAGTTTATTTTACAGAACATATTCCCATTATAAGTTAAAAAGTTTATGCATTTCTTCCAGCTTTTCCATATATCCTTACTAAGGAAGCATTCTAGGGTATTTTGTAAAAGTAGTGGACAAATGAAGATTTAAGAACAGTTAGCCGTCTCGTTGTCATGGTTACCAAGAGTAATTGACACTGATTGCTCAATACAGTAAAATAGAAACAGAATGTACCATTTTAAAGAGGGTACATCTAGAATATCTGAAAGTAAAATAATACTCAATAAAAGAAACCAACACAATTTATTTTAAACTGAGTTCCCTACTCAATAGAGTTCTGTGCACAAAGAATATTTTATAGATGACAGGATGATAAAAATAAAATGCCTCCATCCTTTGGAAGTGTTTTTAAATTATGTCTTTTGTATATATTTGTAGATGTTTTATTCTTGAATGTGTGTTTAGCCCTTAATATTTTATAATGAACAGAGTTACGGTTGATCCTACTTTGAGACAGGTGTGATGAACTCAGACCTCATTTCTTTATGAATTCCTTCTCTTAAAGAATGTTTTGCAAAAAGGCTACTACCCCTAAAACAGAACGTAGGAAACAATGAGATTGTTTTGTTATTGTGGAAGGTGGATACCACCATAGATTTTTATTAACTGTTAACTTCCTAGCGAGAGTTACACCCTAGATAAAAATGACATTAAGTCCAATGATTTTCACTATGAAAATTGAGGTAGCTTTTCTAGGTATGTGTGACTGCACTTAGATAATCTATGCCATCATTTAAAAAAAAAATCAGCTCTCTGTAAGACTAAGCTTTAAAAGTTTGCTGCTTAACGGGCACTTGTGAAAATCTTATTTCTTTCTTCAGTGCCCAAAATTGGGCTGCATCATTAGTAGGTACAGAGGTTAAATGTTCAAGTTTCTGTTGAATTAAAAGCATCATCTATTTTCACGTTGAAGTGCACTATGTTCTTATGGTAACTCATGCATGTAGTTTAGTTGGCAACCAGTTAAAAATACTGTCTAAGCAAAATATTTGAAATAATCATCAATGCAGGTAGAAAAGACAAAAGAAGATTAATAAGTGAAAAGCAGCCATTCAAAACTGAAAAACAATCCGGATGCATCTTAATATTAGTAAAAAGGAAAGATTTCAATAAAACCAGGGAGTTTTACATGAATTCCCAGAGAAAAAATGAAAAAGAATTAAAACTGTGCATTACTGTATCAGTGAATAAGAAATAACAGTAGTTAAGGTATCTCTAGAGATACAATCTTGACTTATGCTGCCAACACATTCAGTGGGGCTGAATCTCTGTCCAGAGTGTTGTGATTGAATCATAGAGTTGTTTAGGTTGGAAAACACCTTTTAGATCATTGAGTACAACTGTTAAACTAGCAGTTCCATGTCCACCACTGAACCATATACATCTTTTAAATATCTCCAGGGATGGTGCCTCCATCCCTGAGCAGCCTTTTCCAATGCTTAACTACTCTTTCAATGAGGACATTTTTCCTAATATCCAATCTAGACCTCCCCTGGCAGAACTTAAGGCCATTTCCTCTTGCTCTATCACTTGTTAGTTGAGAGAATAGACTGATCCCTCCACCCTTGCTCCTATCCTGTCAGGTCATTGTAGAAAGCCATAATGTCTCTCACAAGATTCCTCTTCTTCAGGCTAACTGGCCCCAGTTCCCTTGGCTGCTTCTTGTACGACTTCTGCTCTAGACCCTTTACCAGCTTCTTTGGCCTTCCTTGGATACAGTCTTGACACCTCGATGTCTTTCTTGTAGTGAGGGTTCTGAAACTGAGCACAGTAAAATGCAGCCTCACCAGTGCTGAGTAAAGGCGGATGGTCACTTCCCTAGTCCTGCTCATCACTCTGTTTCTGTTACAAGCCAGAATGCTGTTGGCTTTCTTGGCCACCTGGGCACACTGCTGGCTCATATTCAGCTGGTCATTGACCAACACTCGAGTGCTTTTCTGAGGAGCAGCATTGTAGCCACTCTTCCCCAAGCCTGCAGTATTGCATGAGGTTGTTATGACCTAAGAGCAAGACCCCACACTTGGTCTTGTTGAACCTCATACCACTGGCCTTGGACCATTGATCCAGATTTCTCTGCAGAGCCTCTCTACTCTCAAGCAGATCGACACCAACTGGCTTGATGTCATCTGCAAAGTTGTTGAGAGTGTAATCAATCTCACTGTCCAGATCAATGGTAAAGATATTCAAGAGAACAGGCCTCAGTACTGAGCTCTGGGAAACACCCCTTGTGATCAGCTGCTGGATGGATTTAACTCCATTCACCACAACTCTCTGGGCTCAGCCATCCATCCAGTTTCTTACCCAGGAAAAAGTACACCTGTTCACACCATGAGCAGCCAGAGAATGCTGCAGGAAACAGTGTCAAAGACTTTACTAAAGTCCAGGCTGACAACATCCATAGTGTTTCCCTCATTGTCTGAGGTCATCTTGCCATAAGAAATCAGGCAAGTCAAGAAGGATCTGCCTTTCATAAACTCATACTAACTGGGTTTGATGACCTGGTTTTCTGTACATGCTGTGTTATTATCAGGCTGAAAATTCTGTAGTTCACAAGATCCTTCTTCTGGCCCTTCTTGTAGATGGGCATCAGTTTTGCTTTCCTCCAGTAAGCTGGAACCTCCCTGGTTAATCAGGACTGCTCATAAATGGTAGGAAGCAGCTTGGTGAGCACTTCCAACAGGTCCCTCAGATCTGGCCCTATAGGCTTGTGTGTATCTACATGGTGTAGTAGGTAGCTAATAATTTCTTGCTATATCTTTAACCTGGGCTGATTCATTTGCTGGGGTTAAAGAAATCAATGTGATAATCCCTTGTTGTCTTCAGTCCAAGCTGAACTTTGATGCTTTATCAAAACAGCACTTCTCCTATCATTCAAGGCTGGTTGCAGAACAGTTTTACTCTGTGTGGACATGACGTTTACTCTTGACTATAATAATTTTGGGGAAACTATCGATATTTCACCACCCTAATGACTGGTAATGAGTTACCTTGAAGAATGAGGTGACCTGGCTTGAGGTGATAAATGTAAAGGCTCTGGAGATTTTGCTGCTTTGGAGTGGGAAGCTGTGTGATAAACATTCTCTACTGAGCTGTTACTGCACCACACCAACCCCCTCAGGGTATGTCTATGCTTGCAGTCATAAGTGATTGTAATGTTTACTCAGTGTGAAAACGCACATTAGCTAAGTCTAGAGGTGGAAAACATACCCTAGAAGCACAGTAAATAAGCTTAGTGAGAGTGTTCTGTGTACCTGATCAGGGCTTTTAGTAATAACCCTGTTCTGTGTACCTGATCAGGGATGTCAGTAATAGCTCTTGTGCACAGACAAAGCTGAATTGAATTGCTGCTGTGACAGCTACATAGACAGGTCCCTAGCTTTTAAGAGGGCTACAAGCTTCACAGTCCTATTCTGAAGTTGTGTGCATGTGTTGTTTGTTGTTGTTTTTTTTAAATACATATACTAGCATTTTCTCCTTATTGCTTTCCTAGTAATCCAGTGTGGTAAAATTACATTTGTCTATCATGCTACCTGATGATATAACTAGAAAATTGTATTTTTAGTTTGAAGAAGAAATAGTACCCCTGCTGGTAGGTAAATATGCATCCTGTAGCAGTGACAGTTTCATTCCAGATAACAAAGCATTATCCACAGGTTTAATTTTATTATTGCTTTTAGTTTTCTGCCAAGGAAGCCTAATAAAAAAGGTCATGGTATCATCAAAGCATACACAGATTTTTGCTGAATGACATAAAACTGTCAGAGATGCTGAGCTTTGATGTTCCATTAAGTGATCAATGTAGATGACTGACTTTTGGCTAAATGCTGCTCAACTCTGTAAGGTCAATATTTGTTAGTTCATTGGTAGAATAATTAATCAATCAATATAGGATGCTTGAAGTCAGGAAAAAAGTATTGCCAAGACTGTATGTCTGACATTAGTAACTAAAACTATTTCACAATGTCTTCGGAGTGTTATTAACTCCCTGTGTACAGAGTTATTTGTAGCTGTCACATTTCTAGTGGAAGGATTAAAATAAAAGAATCCAAGTGAAGAGCATTTCTTGTAACCTTGAGCTCCTGGAAGGAAAAACCTCTAACAAGCAGAGTGCATCATCATTAGTTCTTCCCTTTCACATCATCACACTCAGCTTGGGAAATAATTACATGCAATTTTTCTATTTTACCATTGGGCCACATGACACAATGTTCTTTCTTTAGAGCTCCTACTCCAGCTCTCCTGTTTTGTCTTTTATTGTACTCTATAGCATTGCTGGTAGCCTCTCACATGCCTCCAACTGGAAGCTTTTACAGCACTGCATGTTCAGTGCCTTGCGCAACGAGGCTCTAAAACATCAGCTGGGACTCTTAGGCCACAGACTACTGCAGTAATATTAATGAATAGGGATAAATGGTTTCTGTAGTTATCCTGGATATTTTCCAGATATAATAACTTTAAACTCCAAAATTACATTAGAATTTATACTCTAATGCACCTCACATTGCTTTCAACTTACATGCAAAAAGTGTGTATAGTTCTTGTCTAAAATGCTAATATGAGCACTTCTTCACTCACTTCTCATGTCCAGGATGCTTTCAGGCTGTAAGAATTGAAAGGAAGACCTCCTTCTCAGAGGATTACAGAAGGAGAAGTTTGTCATGGAGGATTTTGAATACGTTTAAAAACTGGGCATGCGCAAATGTAATCTTTTTGTGGCAAATTTCTGCAGTCCCAAGCACAGTGAGATCTTGATCTGTGTATGAGTGTATAAAAACAATAAACAGTGTTTTTAAAGTAATTGCATATAATTGCATATAATTGATGGTGGCATTCCATAACAAGATCAAAATGTTTTCTTGAAAACTAAGGAAATAAAGTGAGAAATTAAGTGAAATTAAGGAATACAAGTGAGAAAGAGGGAATTGCCATACAAATACTAGCATTTTTCTCTTAATAGTCAGAAAAATTAGAGAAAGAACAGCTTTGTAGTGTCTCCAATAGTGAGCAAAAAAGCTGTTTAGTCAATGCTCAAGAGGAGCTCCTTGCCAGTTGGCTTGCAACAGCTAGACCTGAATATGGACCTCTCCCTGGCTTTGATTTATAAGTAAGCCACACTACGGTTTTATGAAGCTCCCTCAACCATGTAATATGGTAGACAGATTCTGCAATGGAGAGGTTGAGCACTGCTACACTGTAGTCCATTCCTTGCCATGTGACACTGAGAGGATATTTTTCAGAGCAAATGGGACTACGCCAAGTAGGATGAGGAAGAAATTACGGTCCTTTAGATCGTACTTATCCTGACAACATCAGAAAAGACTACTGTTTTAACAATGGACAACAAAGATACAGAGAGCCTACCCTCCCTGAATTTAGAGCAGGGCAGGGAACCATGCCCAGATTTATGAAGTCATAGATTTATTTTGAGTCCAGTGAAAGTGCATAAACCTCTTTGTATTTTATTAAAATTACTAGAAGTTTTATGTGCTCTTAAAAAACGTTTGATTCAAAGGACATGGGTGTTATGTCACTCACTTTCTCACACAATTAACTCAAAACCGTGGATTTGCATTTCCTAGTTAATTGAGAACTATACCATTTGATTGATTTTTAAGAGATATTTCATTATAGAAATATTTGTTTGTGATATACCATGGTGGCTTGAAATTGTATAAATACCAAGAAGACCACAAATTGTAATAAAATTCTCTATCATCACTTCTCCAACAAGGTGTAAATCTTATAGTTTGACTATTCAACATTACCTCATGGTTTAATTTTTCTAGATCTCTATGTAGAATTAAAGGAATATACTACCCTTTTCAAATCTTATAATAGCATTAGAGATCCATTTGTCCTGCATCATCACCTGCTCATTCAAGTTAAAGTAACTCAAGTATTAAGACAGTCCGAGCTTCAGATAGAAGGAATTCTTGAGTGAAGTTTCCTATGTACCATGTTTCACTGGAATGTACTGGGTTACTGTACCACAACTTGTTATATCACATCACAACTAACACGTCATGACAGAAGTAAGTCAATAAGGACACAAAGTACTACAACACTTAGCTCTAGCAAATGCATACAACTAAGAGAATCAAATGGCATTGAAATAGACATTGTACCTCAATTACTGTAATTTCCTTTCACTGACAATTTTCACACAGTGATTCTAGCATTTTTATTCTGACAAAAGACCATCGTGATCCAAACTGTGATTCCAAGCAGGGAACCACAAGCAGGGGTTAACCATCTTGCTGAAATGGGAAAGCCTGTTCTGTTTAAGCAAAAATTGCTTTGAAAATCAGAATTCTGAAGAACAATTTTCTTCCTTAATATGGAACTGCAGAAATCACTCTAAGCATACACGTTACTGCTACGCTTCCTGCGGCACTTCTGCCAGGTTGCAAATATCTGGGTACTTAGTGCTGTACAGGCATACAGAAAGACATATTACCAGCATAAATAACTTGAAATTTGAATGAATGTTGGAAAGAAGGCTGGAAGTCCCAGACAGCTATTTTCACTGTTAATCAATAAGAAATTAATACAGGCTCTGATGAGGATGTGAGCTACATCACAATCTCTTTACCATCAGGAGATGCTGGACAGCTTTCCAAGGGAGGTAATGATGCTATCTCAGACTTACAGAAAAGGAGAAAAACTGATTTGTTTAGAATGACCCAGGAGACGAGTGACCAAGGCTAGACCTTAGGTAATACCATGAGAAAGCTGAATAAATACTACTACAGTGGGATGCACCTTTCTCAAAGAGGTAAAAGGGTCTTTGCACAGGTGTGATATATCCCCTGAGCAAAAGCTTTTGAAGGTGCTGAGGTATGTCAGTGATGGTTGCTTTTCAAGTGCCACCTCCTCCTGCACAGGAGCAGGCACTTCCAAAATGTTGGAAATCAAAAAAGTGACACAGAAGGCCAGCTTGGCTGAGCAGGGACCTTCTTCTGTAGCAAGGTCAGGCAACATGGCAGGGTGACAGTGATGCTGTTCATCACTGTAGGGAGAAAATTTGTTCAGACAAAGCTCAATTACAGTTGAAGCTGGTCAGTACTGTGGGGGACAATAAAAAGAGTTTTTAAAAATATGTTCATAGCAAGAGGCAGAACAGAAATATCATTGACCCATTATTTAATAAGGATAGTCACCTCACAAGCAGGGAGACAAAACAGAGACATTTAATGCTTTCTATCAGTCTTCAACACTGATGATGTTGCTAGAGTCACAATGTTATGAGGCTGTTAAAGTCCCAGCCAGCCCGGAACTTGTGCAGGACTTGCTGCTTCAGCTAGATCCCTATAAGTCTATTTGGCCTAATGGGAATCATCCAAAGGTTCCTAAGAAGCTGGCTGATGTCATCAGACCTCTCTCAATGATTTTTCAGTGGTTTTGGGAATCTGGGGAGGTTCCAATGGACTGGAAGCTGGCAAACATTGTCTAGATATTAAAGAAGGCCAACAGGGATGGTCCTGGTAACTACAGGCCTGTAAGTCTCACTTTTGTACCTGGTAAAACTACGGAGAACTTATGCTGAGAGTCACTGAAAAAGTCTGAATGATAACACAGTCATTGCAGTTAGCGTGGGTTGGCAAGGGGAAAGTCCTGCTAAGAAACTTGGTTTCCTTTTCAAAATGGTGCCCACCTAGTCAACCAAGGGAGACCTGTTAATATAATAATTTTGGATTTCAGTAAAATACTGATACTGTACCTTTCTCTATAAAATGTCCAGCATACAGCTAGATAAGTACATCATGAGATGGGTGAACAACAGGCTAATTGGTTGGGCTCAAAGGAGGTAATATCAGGCTGGTGACCAGTCACTAGTGGGGTTACACTGGACTCCATTTTAGGGCCAGTGCCCTTCTCCATAAATGACTTGGACAAAGGACTGGAAGGTATACTAAGTAAGTTTGCTGATGACACTAAATTGGGAGGAGCAGTTGAAACACTTGGATGCAGAGAGTCCCTGCACAGAGATCCTGACTAATTTAGAGGGCTTGGCAATCAGCAATTGCATGAAGTTTAACAAAAGTAAGTGCTAGATTTTGCACCTGAGATGGAGTAACCTCGGATGTATTTACAGATTGGGGAATGAGAGGCTGGAAAGCAGCCCTGCAGAAAAAGGAACTGGGAGTTCTGGTTGATTGTCGTGGTTGGGGTGGTCAAATACACTGCNGGGGAGACCTCATCACAGTCTACAGCTTTCTCATGAGAGGAAGTGGAGGGGTAAGAACCTATCACAACCAGTGACAGGACTCTAGGGAACAGCTTTAAGCTGTGCCAAGGTAGAATTAGGTTGGATATTAAGAAAAGATTCTTTATCCATAGGGTGATGGAACACTGGAACAGGCTCCCCAGGGAGGTAGTCAAGGCACCTAGCCTGTCAGAATTGAGGAAGAATTTGGACAATGCTCTTAGACACATGGTGTGACTCTTGGGGTTGTCCTGTGCATAGACAAGAGTTGGATTTGATGATCCTTGTAGGTCACTTCCAACTTGGGACATTCTGTAACTATACACTTTGTCTGCTCCATGGTAGGCATGTGTGGTTGTAAGATTCTGCCCCACGCATGGGCCATTTGGTACAGAGTTTGTCTCTCTTCCCTGGGTCACATAACAATTCACTGGAAAATCAGTTATGGATTGGGAAAGGCATTGAACTACAGTTTTAAGGCACCCCCTTAATATAAGTGGCTCCTGCTTCCCCTATTCATTGGAAACAATACTGACAAATACCTTCTGACAATTCAGTATAGATGAGGTGCCCCCTTAATGCACTTGGCTCCTACTCATCTAGGAAAGATGAAGAAACAACCTTCTGACGGCTTGATCATAATATGGCCCAGAGAAAGAAGGATATCAGATTTTAATCTAGTAAATTCTGGGCATGCAAAATTGATAAAACCCACCAGTATATTTACATTTCTGCATTAGGCTGAAATGGAAAAGTACCTGACAAAAAAAAGTCAATTATCTTGGACGCTATAAATAGTGTTCTTAAGCGAGACACTTTGACGTCTCCTGAATTGTAGCAGGCTGTGACCAGCATCTCCCCTTGGTTAGGACAGCTCTGAGGGCAATCTGTCCACAAAATTGAGACAAGGCCTGTGAGAAACAACCTCCTCAAATCTCATCTAACACTCATTGAGAAATGCCAAAGCATTATGAGTATTTAGCCTCAAAGGATGTAATTTTAAATACAGGCTACCCTCTTCTACCCACCTCTCTACCTGTCTAGGTGTTTGATTTTAAGCATTTACTTTTATGAGGGAGGACATCTATGTATTTCACTGGAGCCAAGTATTTCTGTCTGTACATATGTTTTCTGTTGATACATATATACGTGCTTGGACTTAGGACACCCTGTAATAAGTTAGTGTGAATATAGTCATTCTCAAATCTATAATTAAGGATATCTATGGTTACAACATACTTTACTAAATCACTTGTTAGTCTTTAAACCAGTTAATCATTAAGCGCTTCTAAATTTCAACCTTTGATTTATCTCATTGTGTTATAGAATCATATAATTGTTAGGGTTGGAAGGGACTTTAAAGATTATCTAGTTCCAACACCCCTGCCATGGGCAGGGACACCTTGCACTAGATCAGGTTACTCGGAGCCCTAACCAGCCTGACCTTAAAAGCTTCCAGAGATGGGGCTTCTACCACCTCTCTGGGCAACCTAATCCAGTGTCTCACCACCCTCATTGTGAAGAACTTTTTCCTAACATCCAACCTAAATCTACCCTCCTCAAGCTTTTATCCATTCCCCCTAGTCTTGTCACTGCCTGACATCCTAAAATGTCCTTCCCAAGTCCTCTTGGAGGCCCCCTTCAGATACTGGAAAGCCACAAGAAGGTCTCCTCAGAGCCTTCTCTTCTCCACACTGAATAACCTTAACTCTCTCAGCCTGTCCTCATAGGAGAGGTGCTCCAGCCCTCTGAGGCTGGGAAGTGCAGGAATGGGATCAGGAAGGCCAAGGCGCAGATGGAGCTGAACTTGGCTAGGATGTAAAAAATAATAAAACAGGTTTCTACGAGTATATTAATCAAAAAAGTAAGATCATGGTGAGTGTTCCCCCTCTGTTGAACAAGGAAGGAAATATAGTCATGAGGGATATGGATAAGGCAGAGCTGCTCAACGAGTTGTTTGTTTCAGTCTTTACTGGCAGCCAAACTTCCTGCAATGACCAGGACTAGGTAGCCCCAGATAATTGTTGGGGGAGTGAAGGGCCTCCCACTGTAAATGAAGAACAAATTCAAGACCATTTACTGNTGAAGAACAGGTTCGGGACCATTTACTGAAACTTGATCAGAATAAGTTTATGGCCCCTGACAGCATACATCCTAGGGTCCTGAGG
>VWZO01022453.1:250429-337324 GCA_013396975.1 Bucco capensis | reverse complement strand
CACCACTCCCACACAATTTGGTGTCATCTGCCTGCATCTGGTTCACTGCCTGCTTGCAAGCTATTCCCTCTCCACAGCATTCCTATCCTTCCTTTCTTTACACAGAGGGACCATAACACCCCACCTTATGTTCCTTACAGGAGAAATAGTTGTAATGAGGGAGGGGCTGGTCTCTTCTCCCAGACCATTGGTAATAGGACAAGAGGAAATGGCCTCAAGTTGTGCCAGGAGAGGTTAGGAAAGATTTCTTCACTTAGGCATTGGCACAGGCTGCCCAGGGAAATGATGGAGTCACCATCCCTGGAGGTACTCAAAAACTGTGTAGATGTGGCACTTCACAGTGTGGTTTAGTGGATATGGTAGTGTTGATTCAATGGTTGGACTTGATCTTAGAGGCTTTTCCCAACCTTAATGATTCTATGATTCCATGATTCTTTTACACTCTGATTTCTAAGCCTTTGGAGTCTCCCTGTCCAAGCTGCTCTCTTTGTGAAAGCCTCCTAAAAAAGACATGACTTCAGATAGGCTTGCTTCAAGAAAAACACCAAAAGCTGTAACTCTTACCGCAGAGCTGGTGGCACCAGGAAAGCACCACAGGTAGAAGAGTCTGAGCACACAGTTCACTGAGGGAAGCCTTCCAGTCAGGCCCTTTGCTTTTCTTCCATTTCCATTCCACCATCTCATCAAAGTGACAGGTGTGAGACCATGGATCTCAATTAATGTCTGTTAACTGCTTGGATGGAAGCTGGCAGACTGTGAAATGCTAGTATTAAATGTAGCAAAAATAACTAAAGAGAGGAGAAAATGCATATATATACAATTATATATATTCTGTGTTTCATATATATGTCTGTATAAATCTATATTTTCTATAGATATATATAATGTGTGTCTATATATCTTTTTTCTCAAGAAGCCAGTGAGAAATTATTAGCTTTTGTCTCCTTCTTAGTAGATAAGAAAGGAAGTAACTGAAAAAGTTACCTTTTGATTAGGTACAGCAGTGATAATTATTCCACTGCTTGTTACATGAAACATTAGAATGTCATATATAAGTGATGCCCTTCTGGAAATACTTATCTTTTTGAACTAATGTTATGGATATGCTTCTGTTTAGACATCCTGCAGGTTAATAAAATCAAGAGCCACCTGCCTGGAGACAAATAAGCAACTTCCTGTCAATAAAAGGTAATGCTGCACACTTCATTTATAGGAAAAAACATCCTGAAAAGGTAAAAAATTAATCATTAAACCCCCTCTTATCTTAGCTTTTTCTGGCATATTTATAATTCATATGAATTGTTGGTTAAGAAACATTCATGCTCCAGCCTAGTTTGAAATAAATCAATGAGATTCATTTGCAAGTAGCAGAGTTAATTTTGGCAGACTTGTTACCCTGCCATAGTTAAGCTACATTATGTTTTATCATGTGATTTAACATGCAAAACATGCAGTATCACCCTCAAACATTTACCACACTCTCTCCTTTTAAAACTTGGCATTTATGAGGTGTTTCAAGGAAAAGAGTAATTTAGGCTCTAAGTGCTAAGTAATTAAAAATTAGGCCATAAAAGCCCATGTTTTGAGTTTTGTGATTTTTTTTTTAAGCCCTTCTGCACTGACAAGGTCAAAACAGAGGAAGAGAATACATTCAAATACTGAAGAGTTGGTGGCTGCTTCTTATTATTTTACTCACTAACACCAGCCTTCAAAATTCAGACTTTCAGCAGTCAGCCAACAGGAAAACAAAATTTCTGACTGTCTGTCCCATTCTTTAACCCAACATGAGAAGCTATCTTAACTAGGCCAAGAAAGAAGTGTGATGAGACCCACTCAGAGGACCCTTGCTAAGACTCCCTGCCTCCAAAGGCAAAGGGGATGGAAACACCCTCATTTTTCTTCACTCTCAAAAAATATTTGGGGGGAGCATTTGCTGACAGTTTGTTGATGACAAGGTGGAAGATCTGGATTGGCTAATAACTAGTTTAATGGGAACAAAGAAATCTGTTCATTAATCAGAGCTTTTGACTCTGAGGGAGTGCTCAGCCCACCCCCATAGTCCTTTGATTTATAGCCCATCCACTCCTGCCTCCAAACAGCTGGCCTCTTTGCATTCCTCTCCTGAAATAACTGAACAATAAAACCAGCCAATAAAACCAACAACAACAAAACCAGCCCCCTTTTAAACAATAGTGACCTTTTCTTGAGAAAACAGCAATTTTTGTAAGAGTTTATTGTATTTCCCAGATTTCTGGTGACCAGGGAAGAAAAGGTCAAGCTCCCACTAAAGCGTTTTTCATCTAACTGCTCTCAAGAGGGCAGAGAGCTTAGCTCACTGAAGGTGAAGTCCCAGAGGTGACCATGTCAACCCAAGGCCTGGTTGCCACTGGAGGTCTAGTCCCCTCCCTTTAGTTCCAGTGCCCACCACCACCATCAATGCCAAGCAAACCCACCAAAACACAACCTCATCCACCTCACCCTGCTGGAAAGCTCAATGAGCAGCAGAGGCTCTAACAAAGTGAAAGAGCCTTTTCTGCACAAAACAGAGACACCCCTCAGTAGCAATACCTTCTCCCACTTGCAGTTCTGCTGTTCCCCCTTTACCTCTTCCCATACTGGGAGCTCCTTGTCTAGCTCCCTGCTCCAACACGGAGAGCTCTGGTGCCTTGTGCAGGAAAACAGCAACAGCAGGAGGCTTCACAGCTCACCAACCTGAGCCCTGCAGCCTGGAAAACAAGGAAGAAAAGCAGAGGTGAAGAATATAGCAACTTTGATATAGCAGGAGTCAGATTTCAGTATGAAGAACACATACACAATAGATTGATTTCCAAAGCCCAGTATGCAAGATATGAGTGGATAAAACATGCAGATTTGCTCCATGTTGTCACAATGTTCAACTTGCTTCCAGTTAAACTTCCCATTTGAAGGAAAATTAGAACAGGGTTTTAATTCAACAGCTTCTCCCCAAAAAGATTTATACTCCCTAGTTTTGTATTTATCATGTTGATGGGTAAAAACAAATGAGCATTGTCACATTTTGTCACTGAATACAATGTCATGAAAGCCAAATAACACATTTAGAGTCTGCAAATTTTTATTCCAGGGGAAGGAGAAACTATTAAATACAGTTAGGAAAAAAGTAAATGAATCAAAACAATTAAATAGGGGAGGATTTTTTTTGCTTTATTACCTCTACAGTCCCAACCTCTTCTATTTAACAGCCAGGGAAACAAAGAGCTGTCATTCAGTATCTTCACAAATTACAGTGAGACCTGTAAATGGAAACTGAGCACTTGATAGGATGTTGAGGTGTTTCTGTTTTCTATTTAATACTGTTTCATGCATTCATGTGCTAAATAAAGGCTAAACTAGATGACCCTTCAAGCCACCCTCTACACTTTTATCTGTCAGAGCTATAAAAGCCAAAGAAAATTGGTGCATTTATATTGTGAAAAGAGAAAGACTCCAAACACTGCAATGAAGCAGGGGATTTCTTCTCCTGTGTCATTTCAGCAGCAGTTGTTTACAACAAAAAACATTTAGTCAGAACAGAATTTTTATGAGAAATCCTCATGTGTTCCTAATCTCCTGCTGCCATCAGACTGATTCTCCTGGATCTTGCATTTGCTCCTGGTGAACCACTCTGCTCATAAAGCAAATTGCCTTGTCCTGACTTTGATTTCCACGTTGATTTTGAGGGTGGCTTTGGGTATAGGCAGCAGTTTACCCTGCATAGTCATGCTAGCACAGTTTTCATCCTAAATTAACACACATACAGCCACAGTACAATGAACAAAATAAAACAAAATATGGGAGGGATTAATCCTTCAGCACTTCCACCCTAGAACAGCCTTTTTTTCCTCAGACTCTAAAAGCAGAACCAGGTGAGAAATTAAGTATAAGATAGCCACAGAACCACAGAGAAGCAGATAGAAGGTTTTATTAAACTATCTGCTGATCCCCTTTGACTTGCCAGTGTTGCCTTTAACCTCCTTAAAAGATGAGTTACTCTTTTATACTGCAAATACTGCAAAAGTCTCTTTGGAATTCTCTCAGTATTCTGAAATACATACCCCAAATCCCCTCTATAGAGTCCCATAACAGCCCCTAAGCTAAAAAGCAGCTGACTAAAGCCATCTCCTCAGGTCTCCCCATCCTTCAAAGGTAAGAGCAAGTCATGAACATTAAAGGTTGGTTTGGCTGAGAAGTGACAGTTTTGGATTAGAAGTGCTAGAAGGAAAAGACTTAATGAAGCTATGGGGTGCTGTTGATAAGTTGGAGGGGCAAGATGTCTTCCAGAAGGACCTGGACAAGCTGGAGAGGTGGGCCCAGGGGNCACGAGGGTGGTGGAACACTGGCCCAGGTTGCCCAGGGAGGTGGTTGAGTTCCCATCCCTGGAGGCATTGCAGGTGAGGCTTGCCAGGGCTCTGGGCAAGCTGCTCTAGTTGGGGATGTCCCTGGCCACTGCAGGGGGGTTGGACTAGATGAGCTCCAGAGGTCCCTTCCAACCCAAACTATTCTAGGATTCTATGAAAGCTTTATAATACATGGGAAAAAACAACCACCAAATCTCAGCTTGCCCTGTGGAGAGAAAACCAATGAAATGTATGGGTGGAGAAGCTGGGTTTAGCAGAAGTTGTTCCTCTCTTTCACCAAATAATGTTTAGCTGAGATCAGCATGAACTAGCAAATCTTGATGTGCCCACTGATCAGGCTAGAGAAAGAATTATCATCACAGAATAAGTTATATTCTCCCTTGGGCAGAGCTGGCAAACAGCAGCCTACAGGGAAGCAAGAGAAAGCAGCACATCCACTGCAAAGGAATTACAATAAACAACCCCTGTGTTACTACACTGTTTCATGATCACACAGGATGAGCCAACACCAATTAAAGGCCAAAATCTACTCTAAAAGGAACAGCTAGTCTCCCATTTACAGCAGCAATGAGAGAAGAGGCAAGTTTTGGCCATGACCTCCTCTTTTATTAACATCCTAGGTGCCAGAAGCCACATTTACAAAGGTATTTTTTGGAGCTTCAGTTGCATCTGGGCCCATTGACACAAATAGAGGGATTTGCAGAAAAATCCTTGTAGGATGCCTGGAGAGGCTTTTTCAATTTTTAATCACAAATAAATGAATCATGTTAGAGTTCCCAGAAAGAGAACTGTTACCATCACTGATAGTTTGAAGAAATCTAAATTAAGCTTGCCAATTCTAGGCACTGGAAGTTCCTTCCCTTTCTCATTTGTATGCACACAGAGCCTGACAAAGCTCCTACAAAACTCAAACAAAGATTAAAAATAAAGTAAAATATAATAAAAATGCCAATTTTTAGAAAAATCCACCATAGTACAGTCAAATGCATTTTCTCATCTTTTCAGTTTAATGAAAAATTCAGATCACATTAAAACCTTCTCTCAATAAGTTTTCTGTGCATTCAGTGTACAGTAGGAACTACTCCTTTCTAGACATTTTAAGACTTATCATCAAGACAAATTTGAGTCTTTCCAAAATAATCCTTCTGAACTCTTTCCTTTTTCATTTGTATATAGTGAATTAAGTTGCTTTTAGCATTCAAACTGGAGCAACTAAAATTAGAATTGAGAGAAAAAAATTCATTTTCTTAAATCAGGGAGGGTTTTTTATACTTTCCAAATAGCCTTCTGTTATTTAGGGGAAACAATGTGAGTTATCCTTACTAACTCAGACAGGGTCTGGTTTCCCTGTATGGCAGTGCCTCTTTAGTCTAGAAACTATTATCATCTTTGAAAGATGGATATTATCTCATCACACTAGGGATTTCTTTGCTGAAATATCTTCCTTGAATGCTTTTTGACCTGAGATGGTAAAATGGAGCTTGTCTGCATCATCCTTCTCTATTTACTGCAGTCTACAGAGCTGGAGATTCTGCATTTGCTAGCCATGCCACTTCCAGAAACAGACACTGCAGCTACAGGGAGATCTTCAAGCCATGTGCTGGAAGGTTTCTGCATTTCACAACTATTGTTCTTTATTTTAGGTTGTGCCTACCATCTACAACAGCAAACTGATCCTTTCCAGGTATCAGGTAATGAAAACTGATAGTGGAGCTGAGAATAATAACTTGTTGACTGATATTTTTTTCCCCCTCCAGCTGTCATTTATCCTACATCCATGCTTTCCAAGTTGAATGTTGGCATTTTGACCAAGCTCACATTGAAACTCAACACAAAACTATCTAAAATATTTAAGGTCCAATCTAACTCCTGTTGAAGGAGAAGGAAAGAAAGATTGGTTTCATTTCTCTAACAGCTGGATTCAGGACAGAAAGTGTTTCTGCATTTCTGCTAAGACAGAGGCCAGAACAATATGTCAAACCTCTACTTTCAGGCATGAGAGAAGCATTCCCCATGTCTGTCTTAATATCCCAGCATACTGACCAAACCCAAAAGCCTTTTGCCAAGCAACAGCACCACAGCTGATCCATCCCAAGCTCCTCCTCACTCCTTCCTGGCCCAAGTCAATTGCTCAAAGTCTTGTCCACGTCTCTCTCTATTTACTTTCCTTGGATTTACTGCCCAGTTTTTACTAGCCTGGCAGTGAAGCTGGCCAAGCCATTCCTTGTTGTCTTGAGAAGAACAAAGTGGAATTCTTTTCTGTAAGTGATGTTTACATCCACAATATTGACAGTCCTAGAGATGAACTGAACAATCTACTGTAAGGACTAAGCAGCAGCTCCTAGACTTTCTTGGGTTTATCACTGATGCTTTCTTTTTCCTTCCTTCTCTCTCCCTGTCTCTGTCATCAGCACCAACCATTTTCACTCTTGATTTTACACTGTCATTTAAGAAAGCTCTTGTTCTATAGTCTAAAAAACTATTTTTATGACCCCCACTATTCAGCTAGATCAAGTCTTTGTGCTATTGAAACAAGCAGGAGTCTCAAAATGACTGAAAAGTGCTTAACAAATTTCTGTCTTTGATTCTATGAAGCAGCCATGATCTTCCTCCAAAATGGGTGATCAGACAGACAAAAAAAAATCATACTTTGAGACAAATCAAGAAAAAAAAAGTAGAAAACACTACCCTTAAGGAGTGTTCACATCCCAACAGAGAAGAAAGTCAAGGACTGCATAAAATTTCCTAAGATGGTTGGTATTGGTATTGATGTATGTCTTTGAGATGAAGGATGCTAGTGCAGACCTTCAAGAGAGAAACAGGGCAACATGAGTCCTTTCTTTTAAGCATAGGCTTAATGCTTGAACCAGGCCATCCCAGCTCTTGATCAGGAGCCTAGGATACCTTTCTCACCCTACTGCAGCAGGGACTCCTTTCCACAGCACAGGAGAGGTGTCCTTTGAGATACAACAGCAGGAAAGCTGATTGTGTTCTCTTGCATGAAAAATGTTAAGCTCTTTAGCCTGTCACATGTTATGAATTTGCAAATCATGTATCCTTAACATGTCAAGAATAAGATGGAGACTAAGACTGCTGGCAAGTAGGAGCAGGAAGCCCACAGCACAAACATTGCTCAGCTATGCTCTCCCTGCAACGCCAGAGCAGCTTCTTCTGGCTCCCAATCCACAAGACAGTACACCCCAGAAAGGGAATGGAGATGGGATGCAGGAATCTTGAGGAAGCTCTGCTCCCAGACCAACCCAAAAGCAGGGCCAGGAGATTAGGCAAGTCTGAGTCCCCACCTGCTCTGTTATCCCTGTGTGCAAGCTGATGGAAATCCAGTGTTCCCATCTGCCTGCAGCACAGCATCCCCTGAGCTCCCACTGCAGCAGAGCAGTTTTGCTCTGCCCCTTGCCTGCCAAGCCTCAGCTGAAACAGTTAAGCACAATGAAGTAGAATTTAAAGTTCTATCTGTAACACACACAGAGCTATTATTAATTACTTATTAAAAGGGGAACATTATCCATAGTATAAATGTTAGATGAGTAAATGAGGAATATGAATGAGTGAGATCTATTCATCTCAAGGAGCACATCTCTCCCAGAGAGTGTTACAAAGCCAGGGGACATCCCCAGGTTTCAGAATTTGCATTCTGATCCCTGAGCTAGATGAAAGACTTGCAAGAGCATGTGTAGCTAGATAGCTCCTTAATAGCTCTGCCTCCCAAGGGAATTGGGCACATTGCTTATTCAGTAAGGGAAAGACTGCAATAGGTTGTGCCATGCCCACTTACCAATAATAATTTGCTATTTAAACAGCTGTTTTCTTCCAAAAAAAAAGCTTAGCAGCCACCTACTTTCAAGCCTCAGAATGAGGAAAAGCTACTGATCTTCCAAGGATCCAGATAGGAAGCAATGGGAAAGCAACTGAAGCCATTTCCAGAGCCTAAGGCTACATCTACATTGCAATTAGAAGATACCCATGGAAATAAACAGTTGATGCTGAGGACCTTATCAGAAAAACAAGGAGGGCAGAGAGAGGGAGATTTACCTCAGACAAGCTCTAGTCTGATCTAATGGACCAAATGGCCATTAGCAGTGGGAGCACTTGTCTCCATTTCATCCAGGAGGAGCTGAGTTCATGAGCTCTGAGCTCAGTCTGTAATGCAAACCAAATTACATTAGTGCAAACAACTGGAAGAACTGTTTCAAAATGGATTCCTGATCTGAACAAAACCACTAATGTAAATGCACACTTCTCCATCCTGTTCCTCAATACCTTTAAAAACACAAAGAAGTCATGGACAAAGGCACAACTCAAGGACAAGGAAGGTTGCACAGTCACTTCTCTCTTGCCCAAGCTCTTACACTTTTCTTGTTGCTTTGATAACAAAGAGAAAGTCTGAGGCAGAACTATTCAGCTAGACTACACTCCATTGCCTGCTTCTAAAGAAAGACATATCAAACTTTTCCACCTTACCTATTGAGTTATTCTAAGACAGAATATTTCCCATCATTTGAAAGGGGTTTTTCTGCTCTGAGAACGTGGTAGTTTTCTCAAGATAACCATTCCACCTCTGCTTTCTTTAACACAGCCATTCCTGCACAGCTGCTTTTTGTTTGGTAGCTCAGCCTTCCCAGTAGATGCTGCCACTGGTTGCTTCCAAAGCTGCTGTGGCCCCAACCTCAACCTCTCCTTGGTGCAGGAAGCTCTTTCCTCCCTCCCAGACTGGTTTTAACATTAAACTCCTTGTCTAACAGGTCTCCTGGGGCCTAGGCACCATCACAAAATGCCCTAGCTACATCACCAAAATTTTCACACCTAGTTAGATAAGTGGAGAGCAGAGCTGCATTTTCATCTAGGAGTCAGCAGAAGGCACACATTCAGCCCCACTGGGAAAGCAGCAAAGGATCCACACTGCCTTGGGACCAGGTCTTTCCATGATGCCAACCTGAGCTTCTCAAAAGAAGTGGGGAACACCTCCATTGTATTCACATAATCTCACCTCAGGATCTTAGATCCAGCTTTACTATGCTTTAAAAACACCTATCCATTGTATAGGGCTGGCTTGTTTCTGCTCCTTCACCATAGGCATGAGAGCACCACAGCAGAAATAAAGTATATGCCCTTAATTTAGTCTCTGTGAAGCTCTTGTGTTACTGCTTAATGTAATCAATTACTGAGTAATCTAAGCTGTGCCCACAAAATGAGCATAAACTGGCATCAAAGCTAGGACAATGCAAGCACTGTTGTTAATTCCCAACCACCTATTGTAATCCTGTATTCATTGGAGACATTGCTCTCCTGGTAAAATAGAAAAGCTCTTTACACAAATGACTGATGTGGAGCAACAGGGAAAGTCTTTTCAGCATTAAAATGACACAAACCATGTTATGCATATGTGTACAGAAGCTGAAGAGAGCAGCATCTATAGGGACTCTAGACTCCTTTGCTTTAGGGAAAAGCCATAGATAACACCACAAGATGCCCATGTAGATACACATATTCCTTCAGGACAGAAAATCTCCTGAAGAATTCTTTAGAAGTGCACTTTGCAAGAACTACAAAGCAAGGCACACACACTCTTGCAGATGACAAACAGCAGAGGGGGAAAGAATTGAAGTGCATCATTGCAGAGCAAGGTAAGGCAGCAGCCTGGGAGCTCTGCCCTCCCCTTTGCTCCATCAGCTCTGGGGAAAGGAGGCAAGCAGTGACTTTATACAAGGACACACTCATGGACTCCCTCACTCCCTCTTCCTCTCACTTTCTCCAGTCTTTTCCTTCTCAGGCTGCTGCAGAGCTTTCCAAATGAGGAAGCTGTTTCCATGACACCAAACCCTTAATTTGAAGCACACATATCAACAGCCTAGGCTTGTGAGCAACAATGCACCATTTCATCTTTATTCTATTCTCTTTTTGGGTCTACTTTGGGAAGAGACAGGCACTCCTCAGGAAACCCAACACAAACATTACTGATTGTAACCAGCAGGCAGTTTCACCTTTAGTGTTTTACAAACAGCTTGATTTTGCTTTCTATTAAATTTCTTGTCATGTGTAATAAAGTTGAGAAGCAGACTAGTTGATTAAGCAAACTGCTTTGTGTTTGTGCTTTGTACTTGTAACCAGAGCCATCTCACTGGTGCTTTTTAATTTGGGTGAGGTCTTAGCTTAGCACATCCTTTCTCTTGTTTGTTTTTCTTCAAAAGCTGTTTTTTCAGTCACTCTCTTTTCTCCAGAAAGCTGTTTTATTGTCTTCTGTCATGGCTAACATAGCATACAAAACACAAATGGAAATATTCTCCTATTTAGCTAAAAGATAAAGAACATTCTTCTTGCATATAAAAACTGTAAGAAAATAAGAATCACATTAAGAAGGACATCATCTTGAACTGAGCAATGAGCAGCACTGCCATCAGTGGACTAGAACCCAAAAAGCCATTTCACTTTCATTCCTTAACTGTGTCTACTTAATCACACAGATTTCTTTTTTTCCTTAAAGAAAGACTTTAGTCAAAATATCCTCAGATTAAAACACTCTAATGGTTTGACTCCCAGCAGAAGGGAAGTAAAAAGGAAATGTGGCAGGAGGATGTAGGTTTTGGAGATGCACAGCATCCACCCTCTCACCCAACAGCTGCTAGCAGTGAACTGCAGTGACAGAAGCAGCACACAAAAGCAGTTAAGTATTATTCATACCCTCAGCTTTAGGAAGGAGCCCGAGACACCTCCAGTGTGTACACCCACACACAGCAAGCATTTGCTAGATGCATTCTTTCCCGTCCCTCGGCACCTGCAGGGCAGTACCTGGGGAATGCAGTGCCCTCAGCTGGCTTCTCAAAGCCAGCAGAGCTCCTATCCCACTGCTCCAGGGTATGAATTACACTAAGTTGCAATTCACATGCAGCAGGGACACAGGGAAAATGACCAAGTGGTACATCTCCATCTAGCCATTAAAGGTATGCTTGCTATGGAGTAGCAGCTTGTATCTTTTATCCAGATGTTTCACTGTCCTGGAAGACTTGAAGTAACAAAGGGCAAAAACAGTGGGAGCAGCATTTCTACCTCCTGAGTGTTTTCCACTGTTTAGGAGTCTTCAGGCTTTACATTGTTGTTCCCTGTGATGCTCTCTGGATGTGCCAAGTACAGCCACCTGCCCATGTCACAGGCAGAACTTTTTACCTGGTGGGACACATGGTACCATGAGTGCAGGGAGTCCTGTTGCTTTCCTTGCCCTTTGGGACAGGCTGGTTTGGGGGCAAAAGTCTATATCATAAGGAAGATCCCATGGACAGGGAAAAAGGTATCAAAACCATAATTTATTGCTCCAGTTCTGCAATCCCTTCACATCCTGTATGCTAATATATCACTCTGCTTGCAAGTATGTCAGTGGTAATCTCATCCCATAAAGCCATGCAGTTTGCTCCTTTCCTTTGTGCATAGGAACTTCTGGATAATCTGGGGACAGGAAAAGGTACTGATTTTGCTCTTACACCAAGTCACTTGATTTATTTAGCTCTGTCTTTTCTGTGCTGATTTCAGGAGCAACCTCTAAGCCACCATGAGGATGCTGCCATCCTGCCTGTTATTCTAAGGGCTATTCATGCATCTGTATCTTTAGTTGAATGATATGTTTTCCCTTTAATAAACTTGCTTATTATTCCTCACTATCACACCAAAGGAGTCATTTGGATTTAATTTCTCTGTGTGCTCTCCATAGCCACTGCTCCTTTTACTTTTTCTTCCCTACCTGCCAGTCTTTTTAATTCTCTGCCTTTTGTGTGAGCCTTGTAGGGCAAGGATCATACCTACTTCTATTTTGGGAGACCATCTACAGGGAATGAATTATGGTAATTAAGTCCAGCAGAATTAGATTGTAGTGACTGCCAGACGTGGAATAGTCACTGTCAGACATCCTCAAAACAAGATAATCTGGTTTTTGCCCTCAAGGAAGAAAGTAACGAGGAAGATGCACCAAAGTCAGTGCCATGGAAGTGTCTCCATCTCTAATCTCTGGAAAAGTACACAGTGGATGTTGCCTACAGCCAGGGAATCACACAGAGAGCACCAGGAGTTTGAGACCTGCCACAGGAAGGATAACAACATTAGTGACAGCTGAATTTTAAACTGAATTCTACTGAAGTTCCCACTGGAAGCTGCATTTATTCCCTTGCTCAAAGCTTTAATTGGGGTAAAAGGGTGGGGAAAAAAAAGCTTTGAATGCCCATTTCCTTTGACACGTTTCTGCTACTTGCAAGGTTTCAAAGTGATTCATGCTCTAAATTTGGCCTCAGTCCAAGTAGTGGCTTATCTAATATTATGTTTATTAAAAAACATGAAAATATGATCTATGTTATATATATTATATATATATTTCAGCTAAAAGCCTGTCCCTTTATGTAACAGAAAAATGGCTGAGTGCCCCAAGATCAAAGCAAGTATGTGGCATGGGCCTCTCACAGAAAGAGAGATTCCCATGGGAATGTGCTCAGTCCAGTAGTTTAAAGGTGAAGGATGCTGAAGCTAGAAGATCCACCCCTTTGGCTCAAGACCCTTCAGGCTGCATTGCTGTGATGCTCTAGATGTAAGGCAGTTTAAGAAGACAAGATGCAGACTAAATTACCCTAGCTTTTCTTTCCCTTATCAAGCCACTCTGCCAAAGAAAGAAGAAACTGGACTACTCCAACTATTTTCCTCCACACTGAAAATCACAATACTCAGGTGATCAGACTGAGGAAGCATCAGGAGTGCAGAAGAGAATAGACATTTCAGGTCGGTGCCAGATCATCCTTTATGCTGTTGCATTATGAGCCTGCCTAGAGTGGTTTTCCTTCTTCCTCAGCAGCACACATCATCCCACAGCAGCACATCTCCTCCCTGGTGCAGTGCTCAGGGCAGAGCACTAACCACCTGCTGTCCTCCCAGCTCAAAAAAGCTGCCAATATCTGCCTAAAACCTGAATGTTTCTACCTAAACACCAGAACAGATGGGGAGATGCATCCTTTTTTAGTCAGGATTGACTTTCTTTTGCATTCATCTTGCAAATGTTTTGTTGCAATCACCCCCTTGGAGATTTCTATGGAATCAGGTATACATTTAATTGAAAACATCACTTTAAAACATCCTTTTACATTCTGGTTTCTCAGGTTTTGATGTCTCCCATGTATGAACACTGAGCCAGATGCTTCGCTCTTTTCTTTTGACACATCCTTCCTGTGGTTGAAATCAAAAGAGGATTTCAAGCAACACCTGACCCTGTTGAAACCAGGGTGGAAACCCCATAGTCTGCAAAAGGGCAGCACCTTCCCCTGTGAATCTGAGACTGATTGCAGGTATTAACTTCTCCTCAACCACACATAATAACCTTGAGTAAGGAAGAATTTCAGGCCATTAACCTCAGCAATTAGTCTCCTGTATCACCTGCTGTAAAGGACATACACCCAGGAGGCAATGAAGAAGCTCAAAGAAATTAGCCCTTTTTCCTATAGCTCTTCTTGTTTTCTCAGGCTGGTCCTAAATAAAAAAATACATTTTACACTGATGTCTGACAAGTGTTCAGTGTTTGAGCCTTTGGCCTTCTACCCTTTTCCTTCTCTTAAGAAGCTAGGGTTTTGCACTTGTATAAGATGTTGTACTTGTTTCCCTTCTCTGAAATTAAACCCCCAAGGTTTTCTTTCCTTATTCCCATGTGCATTCAGACTAGCTTTGTGGACAGCTGGCCAGGCAATGTCTACATCCAAGCAGTTTGGTTAGCTCTGCCCAGCAGCCCTCTCCATCACTACTTAGCATGGGGATGTCTCCATGATTTCCACAAGCTCCCTACCACCAAGCTTTGTAGCTTATTTGTTAGTGTCAGGAGTAGTTTGGAGGAAAGCAGCCCAGGCTGCAGAGTCCAAGAAAAACTATCCCATTTCAGGATAACTCCTTACCAATCCCAGATTTCTGAATCCTTCAGTTGGCTCCATCCTAATCCATCTTCTTGTTCCATACTTTCCCCAGCTAAAAAAGCTCATCTTGGATATGAGCAATGGATAGAAGCACAAGCATATAATTGTATATAAGCCTGTCTGAGGCTATTTATAGCTGTATTTCCTATACAAATCTTAATAGCCAAACAGCAAAGTGATTCATCTGATAGAACATCTGACTATAACAGCCTAAACTTTGGCATTACAGCAACCTGTGCAGAAGTTCTTACACCCACAGCATTTCAGTCCTAGCTCAGCTCTTGGGATTGCTTTATTCCACTTTTCAAAGCAAATGTAACAATTATCTGAATACTGAAGGATAAATGTGGAGAAATTACATGAACTTTTTAATTAAAGCACATCTTGACAAAAGATGAAGGAGAGAAGAGTGAGGTAACACCCATTGAAAAGGATGGAGACAGCTCTGATGTATTTTCCAGTCAAAGAAAAGGTAATTGGATGAAGTGAAGGGGAAACAAATTCAATGTGATAAATGTAATAGACACTTATTGCTACAAAGGATTAGCTGAAATTACCTCCAAGCACCTGCCTGATGCTAGATATGATAATTTGAGAAGCAGAGGCTGCCTTTCCCTGTTATATTGTATCAGCTTCCTTTATTATGATGTACTATAAAGGGGGGGGGGAAAATCATCACATTATGGATTTGCTGACCTTGCAACTGTGCCACTGTATTTCTACTTCTTTTTTTTAGATCTCCAGGATGGGACCAAAATAGTGTTTGAAAGTACATGGAAGATTAAAGTGAAGAAGAATGTGGGTAAATGCAGAGTGTGACCTTTTCTTTGCAGAGAAAGCCCTGGCAGCCTCCACTCATTGGGAGTCAAGGCACAAACAAAAGTGCCTAGAGGGAGAAGGAAAAAAAAAGGTATCCAGAAAGCTAGCAAAACTTCCTCAGCTGTTAGCATTCCTTATCAAATCAGAAAGCATTCCTTTATCTCTCTCTATATATATATTATGTGAATGCAAATATGGGTGACACATTCATTTCACATCTCTGCTAGTTGCTTGCCACAGGTTGGAATGAAGCACATTGTGTTTGCCACTGTAAATAATGACTTGTGCTACTCCTCTCTGCTTAGTTTACTATACATAGCACAATAACTACAAATATTGGGGGGGGATTTGTAATTTGTGTTCTTGCAACTCTCCTATCATAAGTAGCAATTTTATGTTATGGCCAAGGAGTGTTAAAAGATTGGAACACCTACATTTTATCTGCAAAACAGGCTTGCTGACATCTATGGCATTAGAAAGTTAATTGGATTCTTTCTAGACTGCAAGTTGGGCAAAGATGGGACCTGTGTCTCTAAGACTGTTCCTAGCACAGTTGGGTTGCTACAACAATATTCATAACAAATAATATACACAGCTCAAAGGGTGAGACCTTTTGCTTAAGCTGAAAAAAACCCTCCCACCATCAGACAAACTCACTCCAGTTTGTTCTACCTCAGAATTGACATTATTCTCCATTATCCATCACATCCAGGAGATTTTACTATCATTATTTCAGGGCATTGCTAAGCCTGTCTGCTTTTGGAAACATACCAAAAATAGCTCCAATTATTCAGAGATGGTTTATTTCAATATAAATCCCAAAGCAGGCACTCTTATTCCAAAAAGAAGAGTCCCTATTTCCAATTTCATTTAATCTAGTTCTAAAATAGCCTCCTGGGAAGCTTATCCTGGAATAGCTATTTTGGTCCATTTCCAAATGCAGGCAAGCCCAAAGTCAGGGATTAGAAAGTAGAGTTTGTTGAAGAGAAAAAAGCCTCTTTTTCCACTTAAAAAATCCAAACCAAATAAGCTTAAGATATCCAACTATTTCAGAAATGCAGCTATTTATACAGGGGGAAAAAAAGGAGAGAGATTCTATTTAAATAGTAGCAATAATTCAATTGTTTAACTCTGCCCATGTTGAGATCAATTCATGTTTCACATCACAAATCCTCCTCATAGGAGTTGTTCACAATCCTCCACCAGCTCTTTTTTCATCCCAACATCTGTCATCAAAGCAAAAGCAGAGGAGAACAGAGCCAGAAACTAAACCAAGAAAATCATCTACCTCAGGCATAGCTCCACTAGCTCAGCCAAAGGCTTCCCTGACCCAGAAGGGATTCAAATGCTGAACTGCTAGAGAGTACACAAAACCTACAACAAACTTGATGAAAAGTAGAATGAAGCTAGTACACTTATGGGGGGAAAAAGAGTTTGCTTTTGAACATCAACTAAAAGTTTTACTACACTGCTGCATAACTTTCTAAAATGTCTAGAATACAAGAAGGAACTCAGTTTTCTATATGAGCAGGAAAATTTGTGCTAACTTAATTTCTCATCCAACCCTCCTAAATCTGTAGGAAGTCAGATGGTATTCAGTTAAATATTTGGTACTATTCCTCTCAGATTTCCATACTGCAGGCATTTAAGCAAGCAATACCAAAAAAATGAGAGCTTCCTAATTCACTAAATATAGATGCTTGATCCAACTGAGTTTTTTCCTATTACATCTGTGCCCCAGGCATTACTAAGAGCCATGGTCTATCCTTTATGGATTGTGAAGCCTGGCAAAAACATAACATTTTTGGTTATTTTCTACTCATCAGCCTAACAAGAGAATTCAAGGCTTTCTTACTTTATATACAGCTCTTTTTTTTGCATCCCTTGGTTAACTTTGAAATCTGCCCCAAGCACCACTGACATCTAGATCCCCTCTGCTTGTGCCTGTGTTCTTCTCCAGGACTTCCCAAAGCCTATCCTGCCAAGGTCTGAGAGTCAGGGAAGGATCCCCTGCTTTGAATGATGTCCCCTTGGCAAGCCAAACATCTGGAGTGGAAAGGAGTACAAAGTGGAGCTTCAGGTCCCTTTCCTGCCCCCCAAAATACATCAGTGACACCTGTGTCAGGTCCACAAAGGGAACATGCCGCTTTCTTGGCATGTGCTCATTCCCAGGCAAGCTTTGTCCCATTTCCCTCCAGTTGCAGAGGAAAAACAATGGTCATCCTCTCTCCCACGATGCTGAGCTGTGTTTCACAGCCAGAAGAGAGACCTCAGCATGTCCTGAGCTGTGCAGCCCAGCTGTGTTTCAGATAGAGACCAGAGTGAGAAATGACACCAAAAGGTGGAGGTTTCCCTGCAAGTCCCATGCGAGCCCCTCGGATCAATTCCTTCCTTGGCATGTCACCATCCCTCTTTGGGATAACTTTAACCCCAGAGTTACCACCACCTCCCCTAAACATCTGAGTAACCTCATCACCACTACACCGAAGCTGTGTGGGGTAGAGAGTGTTGCAAAGTGAGCAAATATCCCCATCTAGCGTCCCTCAGCACTGAAGTTCTGCTCTTCTCTCCCTTTTATCCCTTTCCAGCCTTCCTGAATCTTAGTAAGAAGGAATTTGGTGGCTTTTTCCTCTCACTAAACAAGAGACTAACAACTACCCCTGCTCACCAGATGGGCATTGTGCAAGCTCTGGCCATGCAAACAGCTTGGCCAGTGCCCTGCTAATTATATTTCTGCAAGCCTAGTCCAAGCTTTCTCTTGAGCAACAGCTGCTTATTATTCCATCTCACATGGTTGGTCTCTGTGAGGCTTCTTTCTTGGCTCTGTTCTGCTAATCTGACCATAAGGAATTGGAAAATTAGTTCTAGAGGTTAAATCAAAAGGGATTTTCTGTGGCCCTGGGCCTGTGTTTTGCATACAGAGCTTCCAGCTCACAACTGTCTCAGTTCTTCTAGAAAAGCTCTCTGGCTCCAGTAGCATGTTATTTGAGGGTGAAATGCATTAGCCTCTCTTTGCTCCAAATTTAATTCATCTATTGAAATCATTTAATACAGCATCCATCAGTATGAAAGCTGGGCAAATTGAATCTAAAGGATTAGAAGACACAGAGATTAAATAAACTACCTCCAAATTCTGGCTCTCAAATTATCATCGTCCCTGGATTAATTCTACCTTAATTAGGCCAAATAATCCTCTCAAACTGATTAAATTAGCAAAATAAAGTTGAAATAAACATAAAGCAAATGGAATATAAACAGCCAGAAAGCATAAGCCATATTACAGAGCCTTAAATCATACATTGAAACTCATTTAGTTTAGGTCCTCATCAGAGTTCTGTTAAATGATGAGCAGCACAAAGGAGATGAAGGAATTTTGTTTCTCAAAATAAAAGAACTAGGGGGGCATCCCATGAAGTCTTCAGGTAAGGCTTTAAAACAAACAAAAGTGAGGACTTTCTGCAGAGTGAATCATTAAATAGCCAAATTCATTGCCACAAAACATGCTGCAGATGCTGAAAGCATAAGTAGGATTTGTCGAATTACCAGGAGAAAAGTCCATGAGGAGTTACTAAACACAAAGATCAGAAAATCTTTAAGCCATAAACTGCTGTGGGGTGGGAGAACATATTGGGGAAATATCACTCAGTACTTTCCCTGCTGTTCCACCCTTCCCTTCACTATCAGCTGCTGTCAGAAACAGGATATTGAGCTCGATGGGCCTTTGGTCTAACATAATGGGGCTATTCTTACAAGCTGACAAGTCATGAAGTGGATCTACTTTAAAATGTTGACACTGGCTTCAGAGTCTTACACCAGAAGGTGACTAAAGAGCATCCAAGCCAAACTCAGCTAATAGAGTTTAGGAAAACAATTAGTCTCTCAGGCTTATCTAACTTACAAGAGTTGTTCATGTTGCAACTCCAGTTAATTGTCAAATCCATTAGGCATCACTATTGTAAATGCTAAGGCAGATATTTTTCTATGGCAATGGTTCATGATAACAGCTAGTCAGCATGTTGCAACAGAAAAGACAACACTGCTAGAAAAGCTCCCAAGCAAGCAGCTTCATCAGCAACAAGTTTTAACACACACACAAAAAAGTAGTATCCTCAAAACAGACACCCTAATTTGGAGACAGGATTCAAGGATGTCCCATCCAGGTAGCTAAAAACCACAGGCAACACTTCCTTGAAGCTTCTGGGTAGTTCTTGGGAGAAACCATAGAAGAGCACATTGTCCTCACCCTGTCTGGACTGCAATGAACAGTAACACTTAGAGATTGGGGTCAGAAGGATATTTGGCCAAGCCAGCCCTCAGAACTGAGAGGCAAAGCAGCTCACCACTCCAGAAGACTGTGCAGCCCCAGTGTTAAATTCAAGGAGAGATAAGGAAACCATCCATTTTTATACCCTTGCAGTATGTGGTGCAGACCCATACCCCAACCCCATCACCTGGCAGACTAATCATCTCCTTTTTCACCACAATGCCAACATTTCAGAGCAGTAAAACATCAAGGCAGCTCAGCTGTAAGCCAGCTAGCCTAGATAACACCAAGAGAATTGCTGGGACTCAGCTTGCGTAAATACCTGACCTGCTTTTGCAGTCAGTGCTGAGTGCCTTCTCACCACATACCTTGACAACTGTATCTGAGGTTGCTGGAACAGCCTCACAAGCAGCTCCAGTGCAGATACATCTCATGACTCAGTTACAACTAGTTAACCTATTTTGGTCAAGGAGAAAAAGGTGTTCAATCTTGAGATGCTTCTGAGAAGAAACAATCCATGCAGTGCTCCCTCAAACTGCAAAACAGCCTGAGAAGAGCAGTTGATCAATAATATTGCCATACCCCAGGTCTCCTGCCAGAGCTGGATCATCACAACTGTATTTTACAGAAAAGCCAAGGCTTCCATTTTAGCTGCTAGAAAAAAATTGCATATAATGGGGATAAAAACCAGCTTGCTGTAGCCTGCCAGCCTGATTCAGCTCCTATTGTCTTCTACAGAAAGATCTCTCATGCCCTCTCAGAACTTGAGTGCAGCTGATGGGACCATTTAGATATCAAAGGTGCTCTCTCAGGCCAGGTGAGGATAATCCCAGGTCTCCACAAAACATGTGGAGAAGGACTCATTACCAGGAGCTCCAGAATGAGCTCATTGCCTTTTTCATCCACATCAAGAGCCCTCAAAAGCCAGACAGGTGGGAGCTCCCAAAGGTGGCATCAGGCTGTAACAGGGTAAGCACTTCACCACTCTGATGCAGAGTGGCAGCAGAACAAGCTCTTTTTCCCAGTTTTCCTGTTCTTCCTTCCTCAGTTCCTTTGTAAGCTCTGTCCCTATCTTCTGCCATCATCTTGCCATAGCAA
Source organism: Bucco capensis (assembly GCA_013396975.1). Taxonomy (NCBI): domain Eukaryota; kingdom Metazoa; phylum Chordata; class Aves; order Piciformes; family Bucconidae; genus Bucco; species Bucco capensis. Next base: position 316,823 of record VWZO01022453.1, on the reverse strand, counting down.
GAACAGCTAAATACTTTAGCCCAGAGCCAACCCAATATAATGCCTAGCCTGCTGCCTGTCCTGAGCCAGCTCTCTCTTTACACCTTCCTCTGGCTATCAGTTCTCAGCCATACTCACACATTTCCTCCACCAGACCCACCACTCTTACTACTATTGACTTCTACTCCTGAAATAGCTTTCAAAAACCCTTATCAAGGCCTCCCTCCAGCAACCACCATCCTGACTGGTATTCACACAGCCTTAAAACCACAAAGCCTGGATCCCTGCCAACTCCAATAATGCAGATCCAAATGACTTTCAATCTCTCTTCCTTTTTTTCCTCCCTGCATTTTCCATCCAGGGTGTTAAGACCAACAGAAGAAAACTGTCTCCCTGTATTTTGCTGTAATTTGCACTGCCACCCACCAAATGGTACATTAGAAACAGTTAATCATATAGGCTTAATCATATAGGCTTGGAATATGCCTAAGCTGTGCTGTAAAGGTGCTAATAGATATATTTGAATTCAAAAGAGATCTGAGAGGTGGAAAATAATACCTTATTAGTATGCTACATGTGTGTGCAAAGCAGCAGCCTGTTCTCCAAAATAGGTGAGCAAATACTAGAATCAAAGCCTTCAGCCTCTACTCTAAGAACTCATTAAAATCAGGAATCTTTAGCACTTCTCTCATTAGAATTATTAAATCCATTGATTTCCACATCACATCTTTTTGGACCACTGCAAAAATAGAACACATAGCAAAAAATCTGCATGTCTATATGCTCACAACCACTCACAGCTATTTCTGGGTCCAGCCTCAGGTATCAGCATCTCTGTTTTCTTATAGCTTGCTGTTTGCCCAGCATTTAGAGCAATGTGTTTGAACCTGGATCAGCAGAGGAGCTGAGTCCTCCAAATGAGCTGTCAGCTCATCTTCTGCTCAGGGACTGAAAGGTTCATCTTCAACTTGGTTACCTTTCTTTCTGAGAAGAGATGTTTTCCACAAATAAGCTTAATTTATGTGAACTTCTGCTTCTGTCTTCAACATGCATCTGGTTTGCAGGTTGTTTTCTCCTGTTCTCTTTGCTCATTGCACGAGCAAGAACAGAAGTTCTTCACAGAGGTATGGGAGACTAACTCATATATTCCACTATTCTTATTATAAGGTAAGATAATAAGTAAAAAATAGACAAAACAGGTACACTCAAGAAAATAAACCAACTTTCATTGTGTCTACCTAATATGTACTCATTGGTCAACTCAGTCCATCCAGCACATGCATCACATTTACATCTGAATATGGAAATGAATCTACAAGATACAATTTGAGGAGGAAAAAGTGATCATTGCTTTTTAACTGTTGGTGCCCTAGGGGAAGAATAAATACTTAGGCTATTTGAACTTAATGAGAATGTTTTCCTTGACAATAGGGAGGGCACAGGATTTCAACCTGTTCCTCTTTTTCAGCTGAATTTCACCATGAAAAATGGATAAATGGGTTGTGCCACCCACTGTCACAGCAGGCTGTGGGGACCAGGGACATAACTGAATTTCAAACAGCATTAGGCAGGCACTGCCTCTAGATATTCTCTACCCCCCCTCCCCCTTTAGTTCTCTAATGTACCAACTGGCAGAGTGAAGCATGCTCACAGAGATCACAGCTCCACAAGCAAGAGGTTACTCTTGCAGCAACTCTTCAGCTCTCAAACAGCAAAAACCAGGCAAGATGAAGACTTCTATGACTTCTTTTTTTGTGTGTGCTTTCATTTGTAGCTAAATAAGTAGAACAAAACAAAGCAAATCCCCTCAGGCAAGTTCCACCCTGTTGGCCAAATCCAGCTCCATTTGAGCTGTTCATCATCTGATCTCCCAGGATCTTTAATCACATAAGGCAGGCTCAGCAATCTCTGCTGCCAAGGATGGCTGGAAGATGCCTTCCTGAAAACAGCAGCAGGCTGTCATTCAGCTCCAGGGACTGCAGGAGAGCATCAGGGACTGAGGGACACCTCAGCCACACTGAGCACACAGGGCAAACATCACTAACACCACAGGCTGGCACACTGCCTTTACAATCCTGATCTTTCAACCTCATCTTGTCCTCAACAGCAAAGAGTTTGTATCCTTGTTGTATTCAGCACACTTGCTGCCTCAGGGATACCAAAGCAAAGAGATAAGAGAAAGGAAAAATATATCTGTAACAAACACTTTTTCTTTTGCAGTCACAAAAGCTGTAGAGAATTTGGAGCTCTGTAAAGTGAAGCTTCCAGGTCATCTTTCTTTGTTAGGAACAAGGTGATGCTCCAGCAAAGCATAGAGCACTCTTCCCATGAAAGGCAGAGTCACACACTTAGCTTTTCAAAGCTGAACTGCAAACCCCAGCAGCAATGCAAAATACTGAACACTTCATTGCCATTTTTGCACTAGCACAGCTTCCAGGAAGATGGAATATTTTCTTAGCCTTTTTCAATTGGATCTTTATTAAGAACATCATTCTTTTTCTGTCATTGTTTTGGTTATCCCCTGTCCACAACAGTTTCAGTTTTGGTCCTGTGATTTTTGATATTGAGGTAGAAATTTTAGGGTTCCAACATGCCACAGATATCATGGAAATTATTTGACACTTCAGGGTTCTTCTTCTAACCATGGGTTTACAGCACAGGCAGCTTCACCACAGTTTATGATCTCTTAAACATAAAATCTCTCAAGTGAGTGAGAACTGTTGCTGCTGGGGCAGCTCAGGGGGTTACAGACACACTAGATGCTACTAAACACTCAGTGCATTGGACACAACTGGAAAGAATTAGATGAATATTTCAGTTCTGAGTTGTGCCTGTTCCTCTAATCCTCTCTGTTGCAACTGTGTTTGCTCCTTTCATGATATCACTTTTAATACCCAGTTCCTAATTAGTGTTATCAGGCACCTCTCTCTCAATTCCATTATACAGAACTGGATGAAACCTTAGGTCAAGTGGAAGCCCCAAGAGAACTTGTATTACACTTTGCCTCCTGGTTTCCACTCCAGGTAACAGCAGATTCTTTGTAAGCACTGAAATTGTTCAGTTGGATCCCCAGGGCACCCCAAAACCCAGCAGACATCACACAACTGTCACCACTGTGACTTGAAGTCTTCAGCTATGACAGGGTAGCTGATAAAAGTAAGTAGTCAGCTTATTAGCTGGTAAAAGCCACCTCTGTTAGCTGGAAAGGAAAATCAGGTTAAAAAAGGGGGGGAAAAGGTACAAATCATCCTTCACTTTGTGTTCTTCTCATTCTCCTTCCTTACAAAGGAGATTAAAAACAGTTCTTATTTATGCTTCAACTTACATAAGCAAAAACTGGTAGCTCATGTCCATGGCAAATTATAACCTTGAAATATGTGACAACTTTGTCTTTATGAGACTTGGAGGAGGCATTTGGATCATCAGGAGCCTTAACCACATGGATTTTAATATGCATTGCTAACTCTCACGAGTCTGATGCAAAGTGTTTTACTGCTGGCTGAGTACTAATGGATTTGGAGCTGTCAGCTGCAGTCCTGAAAATGGTGAGCTAATGTGCATTTAATTTTGCTCATTTGGTTTTAGTCAAACCAGGTTTAATTATAACACTGTAGTATCAGCAGCAGCAATCTAGGGGTGAATACTGTGGGGGAAAAAGGGGTGTGAGTGGTCAGTGAAACCCTTTGAGAAGGGGAAATTCCAAGAGAAGCAGATGGAGAGCAGAAGAGAAACAGGCAAAAAAGTGAAGAGAAACAACAGCAACAAAAAGCAATGGCAGAATAAAGCCCCAAAAGGGAGTGCCTTGAATAAACATCCACACCTCTTGGTGCAGGGTACAGACTGAGTGATGCCAGGCAGCTCACTGAAAACTTCTCCTTAACGTCAGTGAACTGAGAGATGTCAGCATTTCTGGTTCAGACCTCAGCCCTTAAAGATTTGGGCACTGGATCCTCTCCTGAACAAGAGCAACCCTAAAAGCATTCACTTAGTCCTGGAGTTATTTAGGAGCTACATGGTCATTATATTCCTAAACAAAAAGAGGAGGAAATGCTTTTCAGGGCGGAAACTTAACATTAGCTACTTTGAGATTTGACTGAGGACATTCACCTCTAAGTTTTGCAAGGAATAATGGGCTGACAGGTTGTCAGCATAGGAGCTGAAGGATGACAACCCTGAGTATCTACAGAAAAACAGGAGCTAGCAGGAAAGCTGCTAACAGCAGCAAGAGAGTCCAAGGAAGCATAAGGATAAAAACGTAAGAGGAGTGAAGACTAGAACATCTGAGCAGTGACATCTCTTTGGCAAACCAGGAACACTACCCTCTTCCTCAGCTTCAGCTGTGCTCAGGTACATCCCAGCTCCTAAGGTCCTAAATCCAGTTGGCAGCCTGTTACGAATAGGGTCCCACAGGGCTCAGTGCTGGGGCCACTCCTGTTTAACATCTTCATCAATGATTTGGCCCAGGGGATGGAGTGCAGCCTGAGCAAGTTTGCAGATGACAGCAAGCTGGGTGGCAGTGTGGATCTGCTTGAGGGCAGGGAGGCTTTCCAGAAGGAGCTGGCTAGGCTGGATGGCTGGGCCAAGGCCAATGTCATGAAGTTCACTAAAGCCAAATGCCAGGTGCTGCCCCTTGGCCATAGCAACCCCCAGCAGTGCTCTAGGCTTGGGGAGCAGTGGCNGCATTGGGGAGCATCATTTAGCAGGTTGCTAGGGCTAGGACAAAGGCTGCACTGATGATCTTCAAGGTCTCTTCCAGCTGTAACTGTTCTATGATTCTATGACCTGAAAACCCAGTCCCACAGTCCCAGAGAGAAGGATCCATCCTCCCCATCTACTGCAGGGTAAAGTCAAAGCAAGAGTATCCTGTGGCCTAAGGTGAATGGCACAAAGCAGCAGGCAGGCTCACACCAGTTCAGCTAACTGACACCAACACAAGGCAGCATCCTGGCAAGCAGACCGTGAAGCAGCCACAGCCTGAGCAGCTCTTGGCATTAACAAATGGACCAATGACAAAAAAAAACACACAGCAGTTCATTTTCATCCTTATAAATTTTGTTACTAATGATTTCACATCAGTTGGAAAGGTCCTGCCATAGCTCTTAGGCTGGCAGGGCCTGAAGCAGGGCCAGCTCTGAGCAGACAGCAGATATATTCCCCTCATTTTTATGGCTAACTCTGTAATATCATTTTGTCACCACCAGCAACATGGATTCTCCCAATAGGCAACCTTGGAGAGCCTGGGAGGGCCTTTAAAATCACATTAAAATATTCCCTGTCTTTACCACTGGCTAGAACTTCACCATCTTTCCTGTGGGAAAAGTAAACTGAAGGAGAAAAATGCATAATCTGAGTGACTTGCAACAAGCACCAGTTTAATGTCAAATGTACAAGTGTTCACCTGCAGTGTAGCTTCAGAACCTGCTGGTAAATTGATGTTTAACAGGAATCTCAGGATATTAGAAGTATGCTGTGCACTACAAGCTTTTGGATAGTAAATAAAAGAGTCTAAATAGCAGCTAAGTTTTAATTCTGTGTTCATATGCCAACTTGTAGTGTGACATTTTTGCAATGCATCCCATAAAGCAAAGTACAGAGCAGTTTATGGCAGGTATGAGAAGGGCCCACAACATAAATGTACTGCCCTCCATCAGGCTAGAAGCTGCAGCTCAGCTGGGGGAACAACCCTGCTAGGGCAAAGCTGTCTCCTGTGCTCAATCAGCTCTTTTGGCCTGGGTACCCTGATAGCAGTCAGATTTGCAGGCAAATCCAGAAGGATTAGTGGCTGGAGAGCAGGGGTTGAACTGAGAAACTTGCTCCCTCTGCCAAATCAATGTAGTAAATGAGTCCTGGGGAATGGAAGTGGAGGGCACCATGCAAAAGAGCTGCAGATCCCTGTCACCTCAAATGAAGGCCTCGAAGGACTGGTTGTACCAATTCAATTCAATCAGCCTCCTGGCCAATGTTGCTCCACAGCACAATCATCTCTAGCCAGTGTTAGTGAAATTAAGAGCATTTTCTCTCAGTTTAGAGTAAGCCAGTTCATAGTAAATGTTGCAAAAATTAATCTAAACCTTTCCTGAAGTGAAAAATCAGAGCCTGGACAGCACACCATTAGCTGATCTCCTCCTGCAAGCCTTGAGAAAGCAACTGTACAGCAAGATACATCAAGGTGTGAGCAAGGATTTTGTTTCTTATGAGAAGATTTCTTATTTCTAAGATTCATTTCTAAGCCATTGTAAGACTTCACATTAGCATGGCTGGCTTTTTTGCCTGAGTGCAGAAAAGTCTGAATACTTGAAAGAGTTTTTTGCTGATAAAAGATACTGAGAACTTACACCCTCTTAGCTTGGACTATTAGAGAGTCATTGAAGATCTACCAGCTTCCAAGCACAGGAATGTTTTAATTAACTTAGGAATTTGTATGGCCAATCTTTAGATAGCATTTCTCTTTTTGTTCTTATAGAAGAAAGAAATTCTTGACCAATGAAGCCAGAGAATGGTGTTGGTAGGTGAGACCATCCCCCAGAAGCAAGAACATTCAGAGTTAGTGTTTAAGTGTTCACACTGACATAAATTTACTGCCAAAACTGCTAAGTATACAGACCCTTGAGTTAAACTGCCTAACAGGAATACCTATTGGAGTTTTCTTCCCCTGGAGTGGGGTTTTATTTTCACCTTCTCTAAGGCAAGGTCCACCCTTGGAATCTTTGCCAGTATAATCATCTCCTGTGAAATAAATGGGAAAGGAGGGAGGAAACAAGGGAGAGGAGAAATGAGATCATAGAACAGTTTTAGACTTGAGAGCATAGATGCATATCTGTTGGGAAATCACTCTAGCTAACCTCATTTGTTTTAGTCATATACCTGGTATAAACAACAATGCCAAACGCACCTTTTTGCTGTGAGAAGCTTATTAAAGACTCCAGCTATATTACACAACTGTCAGCAATGACATTACTACAGCTCAGCCAGAGGTTAGCCAGGATGGAGTGAGTGGTTTTGCACATAACCTTAGTCCACTTAAGTACCAAGTGCAGTGGCTTGGATTATTAAACTCAAGACAGTTTGAGATAGCACTGCTATTGAAGTGGGAACCACCAGCCCCACACCCTGAACACCTTCAACAACCAGCTTGCAGTCTGAGAGCAAGCTAAGCTGTCACAGCTCCTGCACTGAAAAGCTTTAGAACCACTTCAGCTCAGTATTTTGCCTTTGTCAGCTGATACCATGAAAGGGCTGGGCTGTAAAGCTATTCCACTACTCTGGGTGTCTTCTAGTCTACAGCCCTGACCCAAGAAGACATGTCCTAGGGCTCCACTTGCATCATTTTGTCTGAATTTACGGCCACTTCTCCACCTCTTTTATCAACAGGCAGAGATATCAGCCTCCAAAGCACAGATCAGCAAAGACTCTATCCTGCCCCTCTGACCCTACAGCTCCCTGGACACAGGAGTTCCTTGAAGCCACATTGGCATGAAATAAAAGAAGAATATATTTTCATCAAAACAATGGCAAAGCACAAGTAGGAACTGCCTTTTGAGTGGCTTGCATGGTCCCTGCTGTAGGCCAAGCTCTGTGGTCCAACTGCATGTCCTGTCATGCCTGAAGACATCATTCCCCCTCACTCAGGGAAATCATTGTTTGTGGGAAAGCTGGCTTACAGGGCAGAATTGGGAGCATGAGGAAAAGAGGATTTGGGCACACATTTTGGCAAGGCTACCTCTGTTTTCAGTGAAAAGTAGTACCTATTTCTAATTCAAGAGCCACCTGGATGCATTCTTGTGTGACCTCATCCAGGTGATCCTGCTCTGGCAGAGGGGTTGGACTAGATCATCTTTCTAGGTCCCTTCCAACCCCTAACATTCTATGATTCTATACCAAACTGCCACTGAAGCCTGAGTAATTATTTTATTACATCCTAATGATTGAAAACATTACCACCTCAAATTTTGTGCATTACCCTCCTTGAACCATAGGAAACAATGATGGACTAATCTTTCTTCTTCCATTAGAAAGGAGAAAATGTGATCCTACACAACTTCACTCATTTTGCTAGACCTTCAAATCTAATAATAGCATTCTTCATAATTGATTTAGTCTTTCTCAATTCCACCTCAATTAGCTTTCTGCTTTAATTAAATCACAACATATTTTATGCCAGGAGAAAATTGGTCATTTTGAACTGCTGGTCTAATTACAAAAAATCCTCACAATGCACAAGAGTCTCCTGAGGTCTTTAGTTATAAATAAGCTCAAGAGTTAATTTTATGCTTCTGGTTTTCCCTACAATATTTACAGCATATTTGCATCCCTGGTATGTTCTATGCTGCTATGCTTTATAGTGTTTTGCAGACAGTGCTACAATTCTCAGCATAGTATAATAAGAATTAATTATTTATGGTTGTATGTAGCTTCAATTCTCCCTGCAGTCTTCAGAGAAACCCTCAGAAGGCAGCATTTGTCAGCTCAGAACTTGCACTGACACCAACAAGGACTATGCTGGCGCTGCCTCGTGCTACAGAAAGGACTCTCTCTAGCCCCAGCTCATCCATAATTTCAGTGCATTTCATCCCCATCTTCCTCACAGAGAAAAAGTTCCCCAAATCAAAACTGTTGCCCTACTTTTCAAGCCTGAGAGCTAAAATTTTGTTTTGATTTCCATGCATCTCATGCACATCTTGCAGTGGGAGGTGTGAATCCATGTAGGATGTCTGGAACTCATGCCTCTGATCAGGCCAAGACTCCAGACTTCTCTTCACCTGACAATAGGTCACACAAAAAGCACAAAGAAGAGATGGAGAAGCACTCTCCATGGCATTTGAATCTTGCTAGAGGCTGCAGTGAGGGACTAAAGGAGCAGGTTTTCAGGGACAGCCACTCTTCTTCCATCCAGAGCCACAAGAAGACAGGGCCAGAAGAGTATCCAGCCTCTTAGCAGGATCAGAGCAGTAGCTGATACGTATTACAATTAAAATAAGCCTTTGCCTACCACTGTCTTGCTCCCTCCTGGGTCTGGGTCTCATCCTTAAAACCAGTCCTGGTAGTGTTCTGGTATTTTAAGATCCTTTCCTAGCCAGTAGACAGAAAATCCAGTGAGGAATTTACACATGGAACAAGAAAATGGAGATGGTAACTTCAAGGAAAAACATAATCTAGCTATAGATTACTTGAAACCCAGTCCACAGCAATCTCAAGTAGCATCTCAAATACCACTGCTCCCTCCCAGTCCCCACAAGCCACAAAACACTCCAGCAAGCTACAGTAAACTCCAGAAGCACAGTAAAGAAAACCAAAACCCATAAAGGATAATGTGCCTTGAGAAGTAGTCAGAAAGATCAGGATCCTCACCAGGGTGAGTGGCATGGGACAGGCCTGGGCGCCTCACGCGCGGCCTGGGCGCCTCACGCGCGGCCTGGGCGCCTCACGTTAGTGGCAGGCCTTCTCACACATTTATGCTAGGCATTTTAAAACTAAATAGGGATCAAAAATCAAGTGCTGTTAATATCTGTGCAAAGTGTCTAGACTTTTGATGTCTTTCTCTGTTCCTTTCTCCGACAATCTGTGTTGCTTTAAAAACAGGAATCAAGTTGCCATGCTCTCCACCACATAGGATTGAGTAGACCTTGGTAAATCTACAAGCCTCGCCCCATGACTCTTGTCCTCTGCTATGTAAGTCCTGTTATTCTATGAAGTTATTTTAATGATATGATACTCTTACATTAGGCTTTATTTCCTTTCAACAGAGCCTCAGGAGAGGGAATTCATTTACAGTGTTCAAAAGCACTTGCATTTGCATATTGCCTGAACTTTTCCAATATGAATTTTTGCAAGACAGAACTCAACATGAATTCTCTCTATTCACTCATGAGCCTATAAATNCCAATATGAATTTTTGCAAGACAGAACTCAACTCATGAGCCTATAAAAAATTGCATCTGTTTCTTCTTGAGTTTTCTGCTTGTTGGATTTGTTGTTTTCCTATCAGCATAACCTCTTAGAGAACTAGTAAATCATTCACATCAGTACAAGTTGCCATTTGCAATCTTGAATGCAACCATCTACAGCAAAAAAGAAGGTCAAGAAAGTCAAATATTCCTGTACTGTATGTATGTATATTATTCCTAAAGGTAATGTCCATTTTTATCTGGCAGAAGCTAGGAAGGGACAGCAATGATTTCTCTTAAAAATGACAAAAGCTTAACAAGTTATGGAACACTTCAAAGACCTCTTCTCTCCNTGTCTAGACTTTTGATGTCTTTCTCTGTTCCTTTCTCCGACAATCTGTGTTGCTTTAAAAACAGGAATCAAGTTGCCATGCTCTCCACCACATAGGATTGAGTAGACCTTGGTAAATCTACAAGCCTCGCCCCATGACTCTTGTCCTCTGCTATGTAAGTCCTGTTATTCTATGAAGTTATTTTAATGATAATATGATACTCTTACATTAGGCTTAATTTCCTTTCAACAGAACCTCAGGAGAGGGAATTCATTTACAGTGTTCAAAAGCACTTGCATTTTCATATTGCCTGAACTTTTCCAATATGAATTTTTGCAAGACAGAACTCAACTCATGAGCCTATAAAAAATTGCATCTGTTTCTTCTTGAGTTTTCTGCTTGTTGGATTTGTTGTTTTCCTATCAGCATAACCTCTTAGAGAACTAGTAAATCATTCACATCAGTACAAGTTGCCATTTGCAATCTTGAAGGCAACCATCTACAGCAAAAAAGAAGGTCAAGAAAGTCAAATATTCCTGTACTGTATGTACTCTTGTATATTACTCCTAAATGTAATGTCCATTTTTATCTGGCAGAAGCTAGGAAAGGACAGGAATAATTTCTCTTAAAAATGACAAAAGCTTAACAAGTTATGGAACACTTCAAAGACCTCTTCTCTCCAAATGCCCTGTGTGTCTCACCATGAGGAAAGTGACATAGTTTCTTCTTCAGACACCAGATTGTTTCCTGAGTGCCCTTTCTGAAAGAACATCTAGGCTGGAACTTGGACCCTCATTAAATAGAAGTGAGGAACTCCTGTTTAGAAGTGTGTGCATAGACACAGAGAATTATCCCTTGTGCATAATTGCATAGAGAATCAGAATCATTGTGGTTGGCAAAGATCATCAAATCCAAGCATAGATGACAATTCCAATTTTTTACACGTGTTTGTGTTCAATAATATAAAGATAGCATTAATGATTCACATCTAAAATACTGCTGCCTATTCTGATGCTAAATAATTTAGGAAATCTCCCAAAGGATTGTATCATTGCACTGGAATTGGACAATTGCTAGGACAACTCACCCAGCCCTTGGTAGGTTTCCATGGCAGATCTCTACCTATAGCTGCACCAGCTCTTTACATGAAAATATAGCTAAATCCTTCAAATCTTGTTAAGATTCACAGTACTAAACTAGTAGAAAATATTTTATGGCAATATTAGTTATTGTCATGAAATACAACTGTGGTAACTGGAAATATAACAGTTAAGTGGTAACTTAACTGGTTCAGTAAGTGCTTGATGTAGCATGGCAGCATTCTACTGCATCTATCTGGAGAGCTCTGTCAGTCCAAAATTAACTTGAGTTTTAATAAACATTGTAAAATGAAAACAACTAATTAAAGGCAAAGGAAAAAAAGAGTGATTTCTTAGCTTGGAGTTTCTGTCACTATGACCACAAACCAACAGCAAAATTCAGGCACTGAACTTGCATTTAGGTGTCATCCAGAACAAGCTGAAGACAAATGAAGTAAGGTGAAAGTAATTAAGCAACTCATAATACATGACTGCTATACATACACACAACATGAAAGAAAAAGAAATCACATTAGCAAGAACAACATATGGAGGAGACCTAGTGCTTGTCCTGAAGAATTGTCTAAACTTCTCCATGTAAATCTTATTTGGGAGCACACTGGGTTTTCAGGCCAATGCTTCTCAACTATTGACAATGGGACATTGATTTTCCTCATTAAGTCAGAGCTAAAATCCATAAGACTGACAAGTAAAGAATTCATGGTGCTTTGTCCAATTTTCAACTGATTATCATCAACTCCAAGCAAAGCTGCAGTAAGCAAAAAAAAAATTAACTGACTCACTTGAAAACTGCTTTTCTATCAACAAAATGAAATGTCTTTCTTTGGGAACATGCTGGTAAATTTAACTAAGAAACTTATTTGTCCATAATCTACACAGCATATGACTTATTTCCTGTATTATTTACATGAAGGGATCAATTGAAGCATTGCCAATAATCAATGAGCTCTTTTGAGCTTGTACCCCAAAAAAGCCCCAATTTAGTTAGAGTCACGACTCTTTTTAAATACTTGTGCAAGTTTTTCTTTGTGCTTCTTACAGAAAGGACAACTTTGCTCTAATCCTTTAGCACCATTGACATAAAGGAACTACTTTGGTTTAAAACTTAGCACTTGCTGGGTGGCAACAAAGTAAGAGTGGGCTGACTGAAAAACACATCAGTTAATAAAGCCACAATCATCATTTCAAATCAATGAGGGAGAAAATATGTTTATCTGTGGCTGGTTTGAAGAGTGGAAATTAATTTAGCCAAATTTCAGAGGGGGATAAATGACCTTTTTGCCATAGCAAAATCCTAATTACTTTGACGTGCTAGCACTAGCATAATGGCAAAACTCAATCCCAAAGGGCATGTGAGTTCACAGTCCCATCAAGGAGAGGATCTTGTATACAATCAATGCTAATCTCTTTGGGAGCTATATATATGTATTTATAACTGCTCTGATTTGGACAAAAGAAAGAAAAGAGAGCAGGATGAATGTGTGAGCTTAAATCCTTAAGGTGTGCTGCTGCATTTGGAATGAATTGCAAGAGGCAGGTCAGTTCTACTAAACAAGAAGGAAGTCACAAGCTTTGTATCTCAGGAAAGCACAGTTTCTTATTGCCAGATCAATACATGACAAATACGTGTCTCCCCCCCAGGCCACATATCTTAAATCAGCCAAATTATGCCTGGTGAAGCAGAGCTAAAAATGACATTGAAATGTTTTCATGCAGCTTGCACTTCATATTCACAAGGAACCCATTCAAGCCAAAGAGACATAAAGAAGGAACAGATCTTCTCAGAGAAACTGCTCTTATCTAGTAGCAGCATTCCTGCTTTGCTAGGGCTTGAGGACATTTTTAATGCAGCTAACCATCAGTGCCACTCGGGCATCCCTTCCCATGGAAGCCAGTCCTAATTTGACAAGCACGGGGAGCAGAACGCACAGAAGCGAATCATGATGGTTTTATACCCTGTGCCCTTCTCATCTTCCCCAGACACCTCCACTTTTGCTTTGAGACTAGTTTCCAAACTTCTCTGACAAATGACTCACCACCCAGCTACTCAGGTTTCTTTCAGCAGAAAGAGAAAATAAGCTTTGTGCAATTTTCATCATGCCAAGGGATAGCAATGCAGCAGGTTGCTGCTCAAGCAGAGCGTGAGACCACCACATAGATCCATGTGCCAGGCTCTTCCAGGTGACTGTGTTTGCAGAATACCACCCAGAAATCCCCCCACCTCAAATAGAGGGACAGAGCTGGCTCCCCAGGACCCATTATGTCAGACTTTTTGATGCTGAGAAAGGCTCACCCATTGCAACTGGGTGGCCACATGGAGACAGAGCTGCAGGAGAGCACTGTGAACCTCCTTGCTGGGCACAAAATGCTCTAGGAAAATGGCTGAGGGCTTCAGTTAGCATAATATCACTGCTAGCAATTACCTCATATATTGCAAAGGCCCTGAAGATTTGAAGGAACCATCTCCTAAATACCACCTTTCCTTTGAGCCCCTGAGTTTACCCAGGTAGCATCTCATTCCATGCTACCTCACCCTGTCTGACTCTGGTTTTCCCACCTCCATTCCTTCCCTGATTTGTTTTCTCTGTTATCAATGTGCTTCTGCTTCATCTCATCCAAAACTTTTCATGTCAACTCATTAAAGTATCTTGATCTAAACTTGCTGTGCTGAAAATGAAGTAAATGGCATTGAGCATATTTGCAATTTCTTGTGCAAAGTAGAAGCTGAACAGAAATTCACATTGAAGGATTGAAAAGCTGCTGCAGTTACTTGTCATCACATTCTGTTAATAGTAGCCCTATTAGCTAATTAAAGTTCTCACCCTCTTTGAAAATGTACATCTTTTTTTTTTCCCCACCCTAAGACAAAGTTCTGACATTTTTAGTAGCACCTGCTTGTTTTTTCTGAAAGACATATCCTCCAGACAGACATTCTGAAAACAGCAGCAATCATTTCTGACCTATTATGGGCAGATCAGCAGCATTAAATGATCTTCAAAGCACTTCTGTGGATGGTGCAAAATGTCTATAAGCTGCTACAGCCAGTTATTGACAAAATTATCTACCTTCTGGTGCCATTACACAGAACAGCTTCATATGCATAATTACAGTAATTATGCAGAGTACAGCACAAACAAAAACAAAATTATATGCTGCTTCTCACTGGCACTCTTTCAGTCAAATTCATTTTCACATTTACAGTACTGCAAATATGGACAACATTATTAAGCTGAATTGGAACATCATTAGGAGTACTGGCTCCACATTAAATTGGTGTTTTCCATCTTCAGCAAGCTGTAGGTAGCTGCTGTGATGTCATCTGGATGGTACACTAAGCTACCTAAAGGTCTAACAACCTTATCTCTGCTTTTCTTTCAACAGGATTGCTGGAAGTTAAATCACCTGCTGCCTTGGAGCTAACAGCCCCTGCTTGACACAGCACAAGGAGCTGGTAGGAAATAGAGCAAAAGAAATCTTGACTTTGACACCAAATAGGTCCAAAAATCACATCTTCAGATAATTCTGAGAAGAGACATCCTTTTTCTTTTGGAAAAAAAAAATCTATTTTAAATTCTATTTCCTCCACAAAAAGGAAAAAGTCTAGATAAAAATATTAGAAGCACTGATCTATCCTTTCAATTGTTTTTAAGCAAACTGAAGCCTTGCAGCTCAATCTCAGACTTCCCATAGCACTGTACCAGCCTGCATGAGCATAGCTCTTTCCAGAACATATATCCTCTGATAAGATTTCAAGCTACTGTTGCAGTTACATAAAAGGAGAAGCCCTGCTGGGATACAAAGCTCCTCCAACTTTGGGGCTGCTCCTTTGGCCAGTGGTTTGCTGGCAGCTTTATTAGACTTTTTCCTCCTGTCAGCCCCAGCAGCTAGGAAAGGCTCCAGGGCAAGGACAAGGTTTGCTGGCAAGTGTTTTAGGGAATAATGGTGAAGGTACCTGCAAAAGACTCATCAGGCATCAGTGATTAGACCTTACTGTAGCTGAAAGAGTATCCAGAACCTGCCTAGGGAAGTGCCAAGTGATTACAGCTCCAGTGTATGACTAAGTGGTGAGTTATTCCCAGCACAGAATAACTGCACTTGGAAACTCAGTAGCTGGAAAAGGAAGAATAAGTTTGAAGAACTAGGTGAGTAAAAAAGCATTCTTTCTTTGCAGGTGTTCCTTCAGTTATCTTTGGTTCTCTTTTTAAGAGTGAAAGCTAAAAAGCTAACATTTCGTATGCAAACAAGGAACTTGGTGTCTGCATCCCTGTCTCTATCTTTTGTTTAAGTGTCTCTTTCCTAACCTTTTGTGAAACCATTGGCCAATTTTGATCTAATAAGACAGGCAAGAAGTCTCAAAGACTCTAAGCTCCTACATGTTTCCAGAAAACAGGGTGTGGGTGGAAGTGACAGACCACAGAGGCTGCCTGTCAGGAAAAGGCTGTGGAGCAAACTCCCACCTCTTTAGAAATCAGATTGCACATGAGAGAGAAAGCAAGCAGTTATGAATATCTCAAGTGAGGGAAAGGCTTTACTTGGCACTCAATTCTTAAGCTACAGAGGACCCAGACACAAAACCCACAGACACAGGAAGCCAAACATCCTCTTTCGTCTAATATTCAGTCTTGCCATTTGGAATAATTGCATTTTTTTTTAGCTTCAGGACCTGAAATGAGAAGAGGAGCAGATGTGTTTGTGCTTGGGGTCTAAACAATGCACATCTGTGAGCTCACAGGAGCTTCATGAGAGAAGGAAACATGTCTCAAATAGCATGCAAAATGACACATGTATTTTTAACTGTCATCTGTACTTGCTGATAATTGATGCCCATTGATTGGGTGATTGTTGAGTGGACTGCAGGGTAACAGCTAACAGGAAAGTAAAGAGAAAGGGGAAGGAGATTTGGTTACCACAAAACTTCAGTGATCTTCAGAGCCCTTTGCTGGGCTCTCTTCAGTATGTCCATGTCCCTCTTGTACTGGGGAGCCCAGGACTGGACCCAGCACTCCAGATGTGTCTCACCAGTGCTGAGCAGAGGAGGAGGATCACCTCCCTTCACCTGCTGGCAATACTTTGCCTAATGACACCAGGGCACATCCACCTTCTTTGCAGCAAGGGCACATTGCTGGCTCACATTCAACTTGGTGTCTAGCAGGACCCCTAGGTCCATCCCTGCAAACCTGCTTTCCAGCCAGCATGTACTGATGCCTGAGGTTATTCCTCCCCAGGGGCAAGCCTTGGCCTTTCCCTTTGCTGAATTTCATGAGATTCCTGTCAGCTCATCTCTCCAAGCTGCTGGGGTCCCTCTGGATGGCACAGCAACCATCTGGTGTATCAATCACTGCTCCCAGTTTTATAGTGGCTGCAAACTGACTACACTTTGGATACAGATGTCCCTGTCTTGAAGCAGTTCCAATTTTATCAGTCATTTACCTGAAAGCACTGAAAAAAAAGCTCTCCCTGGGTAGAATATCAGTTATTTACCTATCTTTTAGGAGAATGGCAAGAGTTTTGCCTAGGGGCACTTTTTCCTATAAAGTTCAACATTAAAAGAAGTGGTGTTACTATAAAACCAATATCAACAGATTTAATGAGATACCATCTCTCCCCCAAAAAACATCCCATCTTTTATTAAACCAAAATGGTTGCTCCTAGTCCTATTGCTATTGCTGCTATAAAATTTCAATCATCTTCTTTGGGGCTTTAAGAGTAGGTTTTATGGATTCTTTACCAGTAGTTAAAAAACCCTGCCTTTTCCCTCTGCATATTGAACAGATTACCTCATATATTCTGTTCAACTGTTATTAATCACATTTATTACCTGAAGAGTTAAGCCTGCATTTGGGAGAGCCACAGAGAGAGTGAGGAGGCACATTGCTGAGCTCTCTACTTCTGCCATTAATCAAAGTATCAAAGGAAAGATCTCCACCAACACAGCTACTCCAGTTCTCAGCAGACAATGATCTCCCTTTACTGGCTGAAAAGCATTTCTTATTTAACAATGGCAGATACTTAAATAATAAGAGAAACATCTGTCTATGGAGACTCAGAGAAGAACATGCCTAGGAAAATTGCTCAGTCCCAGGCACAACTGTGAGAATCCATTTCCCCCCCCACCTCTAATTAGTATTGAAGCTAATTTCCTCCTTAACTCTTTATCTTACTGCTCATTTGACTGTCTCAGAAGCATTCATTTGGACTGTAAGAAAAGCTGCATTTCCAATCCTTGCACCTTTGCTGATGTTCAGATAAAAGCTCCTCCCAAAGCCAAGTGCTGCCCAGGACAGCTCTGCTTCAGCAGGATGCAGGGCTCACTATTTGTGTGAAGCAATCCAGACCATTTCAGGGTCACTTTTAGCAAAGGAAAGCCTGCCTGCTAAGACCAGATAAGAGTGAGGTCATTGATTTATTTTTTTCCTCATTATCTGGCAAGGTTTCAGTTGAAGCCTAAACTCATTATCTCTGTGGAAATACAAACATAAGTTGGTCCCTTGAAGCAAGTTAATTTAGTTTGAAAACAGTTAGGGAGTTACCTTCTGAATTCAATTAGCTAATAACTCCTGATGGGTAAAGGTCACAGAAAAATCAAGGCACCATGCTGCTTTAAGTTAAATCCCATTCCAGGCAATATCAGAGCTGCACTTTTCCCCCTTCCTACTGAGTCATGGCTGCAGCTTCTGGCCACTATCTCCATCAAAAACAGAGGCAAATTTATGGCAGAAGAGAACACTTTTGGGGACGAGAACAGCAGAAGCACATCTGAGCCACAGCTCCTTCAAAGTCTTCTCTTTGTACAGGAAGGAAATCATCAGGGAAAGACCTTGGACCCTTCCAACCATGCTGGATACAGCCCTTCTGCCCACCTCCCTGAAGCAGAGCAGTGTGTACCTTCAAATCCCAATCTCTCTCTGCAGCAAGCTTGCAGCCAAATGCAGGATGATCCATTTTGCTGTTCTCAGATGGGGAGATGTTTCTTGCAAGGAAAGCCTGTGCTTCTGCAAAGCTATGACACTTCTGGATCCCTCATGGCCCACCAGCTGCAAAGGGTGTTTCAGGCTAAGCTGGGACAACATTCCCAGCTTAGTGGCCAGGTTAGAAAATAACACTGTGACAAAAACCCTGAGAGGCTTGACCACAGCATAATAACTGTTGTATCACTGTATTGGAGGGGAAGGAAAGGGTGCAAGGGCAGCACATTGGAATTGTGGACTCTGAAGTACCCTGAGCAATCACAACCTACAAAGCATCTCCCTCTTAGAGACAGGATTTTTCATGTTGTGATATAAAAAGCAAAGCTTTTTGCCCATGTTACCTTAGGTCATTAGGTAGATTGTAATTCTTAGGTTTTTCCAAACTGATTTCCTCCTGAATTTGATTTTGAGCACCTGATTTAATTTTCCTTCACTGAAGAAACAGACATCCCAGTTAACTCCAGCTTGACATTATCCTTGTACCAAAACTCAGTGCTCATGGTTGCACTTTTAGCTCTGATTTTGTCACTGTTCTGAAGTGACATTCCCTAACCAATAGCAATGTACTGGCTTGCTCCTGCACATCTATGTTAAACACAAGCTCAGAAAGAACAATAATACACTATACAATTCAAAAGGTGGAGCAGTAACTCTTCAGAGAACTACAAAACACTGAGTTCCAGGAGGAGCAAAGCTGTGCATCATTCATTACTCACTTCACCTCTCCTAAATATCCCAGAATCCCAGAATGTTAGGGATTGGAAAGGCCCTAGAAAGATCATCTAGTGCAACCCCCCTGCCAGAGCAGGAGCACCTAGACCAGCTCACACAGCAATGTGTCCAGGCAGCTCTGCAATGGCTCCAGACAAGGAGACTCCACAGGCTCCTGGGCAGCCTGGGCCAGTGCTCTGGCACCTGAACTGCAAACAAGTTCCTCCTCATGTTAATACTATACTATAAATCTCTCTTCATCCCACCAAGATGCACCATAGGATAACATGCAAGGTGCAGCACCAGTATTCATTTTATTTCCTCATCCCACAAAGAACAGAATTCAACAGCCAAAAGCATGGGTGCCTCTTTGGTTCATTTCAGCAGCCCTCAGGGCTCTCCCCTCCTCAGGTGGCTGAATCAATGCAACCTTCTGGATGTTTCCTCTTCCAAGAGTCCAAGTGGACATCAAGGCTAGGTCTAAATTCTTTAAGTAGGCATCAAGCCTCTCAGGACCCTATGGGCCTCTGGGTTTGGTTTTTTTTATTCCTTATAAAAACATTATGCAGAAGAATTAGATCAGCTCAGATCAAAGGTCCATTTAGGCTAATGTCCTGTGGCTGGCAGGAGCCAGATAAGAAAGCAAACAGTTTTACAAAGGGGTAAGCATGCAGGCATTGTCTCCACTCTCTCTTCCTCACATGCAACAGGCAATTCCTTTGGCAAGAATGTCATCTTGCTGCCTAATAGCCCCTGACACATTTTTTTCCCCCCCATTAATTCATCTGATCAGTTTTGAGCCCATCCAACCTCTTAGCACCCAGCAGATACTGGGAGACTGCTTCCACTTGAATCACACACTGCAAGAACCAAGCTGTTTGCTAGTTTTTGCTACAACCTGGTAATTCTACCTGATGTCCCTTGTTCTTGCTCTGGCAGAAATGTGAATAATCATTTGCTGCTGATTTTCTCCATGCCACTCATGATTTTAAACACTGCTATCACATGCTTTTCTACCTTCTCTTTTCCCACCCCAAAAGTCTATTTAATCAATCTCAATTCAGAAGCTGATCTTTATTTCTCAAAACACTTGTCAGGTTTCTCTGTCACTTTTTGGGCTCTCTTATACCTTTTTGGAAAGGAGGAGACCAGAACAGCATGCAGCAATCAAGAGGTGAATGCACAGCAAAATGATTATTTTGTTTTCTGTGTCTTCCCTAGAAATTCTGACAATTTATTTGCCTTTTTTTTTGAGCATTGCTCTGCCCTCAGCCAACACTTGTTATAAATACTAACAGACACTCTGAGCTCTCTTCCCTGAGTAGTAAGAAGTAGTTTAAAGCCCATCTTCAGGGTCCTATCGTCAGCTTTATTTCTTTTCCCCAAGTGCATGATTTTGGGTTTAGTGGCACCAAATGTGGGCTTGCCATTTGACTGCAATGCCACTCAGTCTTGAGAGACTCTGCCACCTTTGTAGAAGTAAGATTTTGGTGGTTTTCCTATCAGGAATAAGACCATTAAAGAAGCATCCAGCACATCACTATTCAGCTCATTTTCCAGACTACTTATAAACATGCCAGACATCAGAGATCTTCATGCAGATCCCTGTGGGATTCCACTTGTTATCTCCCACTAAAATACCTGCTTGTCTATTCTTACCCTTTACATCAATTCCAGAGGGGATCTTTCCTTTCATCCTGCTACAGTTTTGCTTCTTTAGGGTCTTCTGACTGAGAGGCTTATCAAAAGCTTTGGGGGAACCTGAAGGCACCATATCAACCAAATCACCCTAATCCACATGCATGTCAGTGCTCCAGGCAAACAGCAGAGCATTGCTCTCAGAAAAAGATTTCTCTTGCCAAAAGCCACACTGACATCTTTCCCAAAGTGCTTTTTTTTGTAAGATTGCTGCTGGATTGCTCTTTTCCCTTTCTGTGCTCCCTTGGTACAGTGGGTTTGTGATGGAGGAGAGGTGTGNCAGCACCTTCATGTCCCTCTTGTAGTGAGGGGATTCTGGGATTCTAGGCCTGTAATGTCCTTTTCTCTAACCAGCCCTGGGCCTGCTCCATCTGCCAGTAGCAGTTGTGTGCTGGGGAAAGGAGGGTGGAAGATGCTGCTGGCCTCTCCCTCAGCCAGCCTAGAGCAGGAAAAGGCTGCAAGCACAGCTGAAGCTAAGCAAGCTCTACAGACCCCCATGCACTCTGCCTTTGCAGCCACCTTACCAAAAGCCAAGACCAAATGTGACCCATGGCAAAAGGAGGAGAGCTCCAGGCTCTTCTGCCTTTGGCTGCCCACAGTTCTTCAGGAGCATCAAATACCTCCCTGTTTTCTCAAAGTCCCTCCTCCAAAAATCTCACAATTATATGAAAATTCATCTTTTATTTGAAATAAACAGGTTTAGTCCTCCATGGAAGCCTAGATATGTGAGTCCCACATACATGAGGAACCAGACAGCTCCCAAGTTCTCCAAGCTTATTACTGTCACTGCTTCCCATCTCCTGACCTTTTAGCACCTGGATTTGGCAACACTGCACAAAAGCTCAAGGCATGAGGCTCATCATTCCCTTTCTTCCAGGCTCAGGGCTGTCATGTGCCTCTGAAGGGTGAGTTTGTTCCAGTGATTTCCCCTGTGGAGAAGCAGATCACTGCTGCTCAGCAAAGCTCATGCTCTTCAGCTGTGGGAGCACCCCTGTCTCTGACAGCAGGCTTCCCACAGACATCTTCAGGCTAAAACCAAAACCTTTACAGCTCCAAAAAACCCCAGCCAGTCCCTGTAGCTACAAGCCAGGGCAGACTCACATTTTCTGTGAACGCCAAAGGATTTAGCACATTTACTTACCAGGCAATACATTCTGTCAACTGAAGCCTTCTGCTTGCTCTCAAACACAAACACCCCAGCCTCGGTAAGGAAAGACATACCCTGGGTTGCTGCTGACAGTCTATTCCCTCCCTCCTGCAATAACAACCCTACCAGGGCCCTCCTGCCATTATCAGAAGCATCCAGGAGCACTGAGATGGGAATGTGGATGTGCTGAAGCACAAAGCAGCTTGGGATTATAAGGAGCTACCAACCTTTAACAAATACTCTGGTCAAGAGAAGCAGTGGTTCCCTACTGACACAGGCCCAGGGGCCAGGCACAGCAAGCAGCTGATTTGCAAGGTGTAATGCCTGAGCAGGAACTGAGCACAAAACCTGTGGCACAGCCAAGCCTGCTCAGTAGCAATGCCAAGTTGCCACAGCTGTTTCTGGCTGTATCCATGGGTTTCCAGTAAGTAAGCTGACCTTATGGGTAATAAAAATGAAATCAGCACAGCAATGATGTCAGGCATGTTTAGTGAGCTGTTTTGAAGATGAATTATTGCTTGCTAAGCAGTGAGAGGCTCCAGGCTGGTGGTAAGGTGACTGCAGACTCGCCAGGGTGAAAAGCATCCTGTCAGCCCTCTGCAAAATGGCACCAAAGGTTACAAATGACCTTGCAGTCTGCTCTCCTACAGCATGAGAGAGATGGGATCTGACTTTTCGTTTTTATTTTGCTTGGTTTTAAAGTGTTGTTTGTTTCTTTTCCATTAAAAAAGACCATCTGGCAGAAATCTTATCTCAGATATCACCACCCAAGCCTGAGAGAGGAACTCTGCCCCACAAGCTATTCTGTGTTATCAGCTTGCTTCATCAGGAACTTGAGCTCACTCAGCCAACTTTTCATACCAGCTTATTCCCAAGCATAGGCTTGAGGAGTAATTCCATGTACCAGCTAGCTGTGCAGAAGGCCAACACATTATTTTACATCTCTCAGCAATATTTTAACCACCTTCTTGGAAAGTTTTACATCTTTTTCAAACCAGGGGGAATTCTTTAGCAGCACCTCCCACCCAGCAAACAGCACAGATAACACTAATTTTGACAAGACAGCTGCAGCTCTGGAGTGGTTCGGATTTACCCATCCCCATGTCCAGGGATAAGCTTTGCCACCTGGAATCACATGGAGAACAAACTTCAGCATTAATGGGGATCCTGCATATCCAGAACTGCTGTTTTATTCTCAGATTGCCCAATGTCATGGACCAGCTCTTTCCCTTTTTCATCACTCTGAACTCCACACTGAATAAAACAGTCCTAGTATTTTCATTTGCCCTCTTGTATTGTGATTTAAGTGCATAAGTTGCATTCTTTGCTTTACTTTAGGCTTCAAGAGCAGCAAATCCAAGAAAACCAGCTGCACTCAGACTCAGAAGTATAATAGAGAAACCTTGTTACTGAAAATATGTAGAAATTGGATTTAGTTAAATTGTAACAAGCTGACACGACCTGGAGTTGAGTAATGAACACAGATGTCATCCTGCATTTCTGACCCCTGTGGACCTTATCTTTTAGGAAGATAAAAAAAAGTTAAGAAAAAGAAAAGCACTTCTGATAGCAGATCCTCAGATTTTAGGAAATTCCATGCACTTGGAGAATACATTACTTCCATTTTTTTAATCAGTATAACAGCATCTTACTGCCACCTAGTGAGCTAGGGAAAAGTGACTAATATCTAGGTGCAGGAATATTTCTGGTCAAAAGCTTTTTTTCACAAGTCCAGATAGAAGAGAAAAGCAAATTTTGATATGGAAAAGTGCTAGAAAATATAGACCACAGAAAGGTTTCAAGAGAAGACTGAAGAGGGACAGTCAGCCATAAGGAGAGGAGCCAGGAATTACTGAAGAGCACATTATCCCATGCTCTGATGGGAACACAGATCTTGATGGGATCACTCATGCTTCAGACAGCAGAATCTACTTTTTCAAGCATTTCACTTTCCTCTGCTTAGCCCAAATGCAAGGCAGCCTACAAACCCATCAGCTTGAGCAAGGCTTTAGTGGCTACCCACAGAAGAGGAATACCCAGGCATTACCAACAACAATCAGCAACCTCTGTGTCTGTTCTGCTTTGAGAGCAGGTGAAACTGGGTGACCACAGAGTTTCTTTCCATCCATGAGGCTGTGGTGCAGGTGCCTGGGAGGGCAGGACACAGCTTTGCTTTTTGTCTGAGCTGACAACTCAAGACTTAGACCAGAGTAAAACAGTCTCAGTTCAGACCCAACAAGACAGCATCCAAGAGCAGGAGCCTGGGAAGCTCTAGGAATGGCACTGATGGAGCTCACTGCACTTGACACAGGGGACACTGCTCTGGGGGTGAAGGTCTCTCTTGGTCAGCAGCACCACACAAAGCTACCTAGGTGTCAAGGGTTAGGGCTGAGCCAACCAATAATCCAGGGACAGATATTCTCTATCATCCTCTTTCCCTCCACTCCACGGAAGAAAATGGGAAATGAACAGAGAGAGAGACTGACTTGTGGATTGGAAGTGAAATGTAAGCTACTTGAATGAAAACAATAACAAGAAACTGAAATATATATATACACACACACAAAACCAAACCCAAACCCAGCTTAATAGCAGCTGCATCCCCACTGATGCTGTGGCAGAAGGACTCACCAGCAGATAGGAATCAGACTCAGGAGCTGGAGTCAGGAACTCTTGGCTGGAGCTGGAAGGCAGAACAGAGAGAGTCCTGCAGCACAGAGCTGAGCTGCTGAGCCTCACCAGGAGAGTTCCCACTCTACCAGCCCAGATGGCTCAGGAGCTCAACCTTCAGGAAAGGTAGAGACCCTAACCTCTCCTTTTTGTATTGGCTGTAAATTAGGTGCTAAATAGCTTAATGCTGCACCTGCCTTGCTTGGCTCTTAGGCCAAGGTGACAACCAAGGTATAACTGGCAGGGCCCCCAAAGGCCTCCATTATTTATTAAGTCAAGAAGGTGCTTTCCCAATACTTGTTTATATTCTCAAACTCCTAGATTCTGTCAACACTTAGAGGCAGAAAAAAACTTGGCACAGGTGGTGCTTTAAGAATCATGCTCCCTCATCACCCAGTGACCAGCAGTATTGATCACCTTGTTCTGCCATGCTCAGCCAAACACATTAATGACATTCCTGGTCCTGTTCCTATCACACAGGCCCCACAGGGTTTGTGACACAGATGCAGAGCTGTCTGGAGGAGAAAGGGAATGAAATGAAGCAGAACTTTCCTATGGCAGGTGTGTTTGCAGAGGAAAAACATCAACTCCTCTCCCAACACTAGCACATTCCCCAAAGGCAGGTTGCAGGAATAAATCAATCTAGGATGCCTCTACACTACTGAGTGGTAGATGTGAAGGAGTTTGTGTTTATATTTACTCAGCCACACTACTGCTTCAGCTAGCTGACAATAGCAGCAGCAGTTAGAAGTCAGGATGAAGCTCCTGCATGATACACTTTTTCTTCCAGGACCCTTTGCATCAGTGCACACACAGCTGGTCCCAGCAGCCTAGCCTTATCAAAAGCCCAAAAGGAGACTTGTCTCTTTTGTAATTTTAATTATGGTCATTCTGATCCAAAACTATTTACAAAAACAGATGTTTTTTACCCTCCTTTCTCCAGCAAAGTTTTCTACACTATGGATTTTCTGTCATGCATGACAAGCAATGGAATATATTTGTTAGAATGTCCCTGTAAAGCAAGAGAAGGATAAAACCAAATGCTAATTTCACCAACACAATATTGAACATCTGCTCCATCTGTTCCAGCAAATGGTGACAGGCATCTCACTACAATATACTGTGCTAATTCTTCCAACATATTTTGATAATAGGTCATTTAAATGATAGTGAGGTATTTTATTACTACAAGCAAGAACAAAGAGAACCTCCATAACCATTTCTAAACTGCTCTAATAGCCTAAATGACTTCTGGCTTCCATTTGATGTTGGAAGGATAGAGTTAAAAATGTTTAGGCTGACTAAACTGAAACTAGGATGACAAAAATGGAAGGTCCTTAAGGCTAAAGGATGATCTCAGGGATGAAAATAATCAGATACAAGACACAGTAATTAAGAACAGCATCTAAAGATAGTAAAATTCTGTCAACTTTGGTAGCTAATGCCTCATTATGGCTTCTACACATAAACCAGAGACAGGTTTGGACAAAGATCAAAACATCTAGGTGTCCCCAACATAATCTGTGCTGATTTTAATACTAAAAACCACACCTCTAGGAAGAGAATTGAAATGCAAAGGTAGGACCACCCTAGTAGAA
This sequence comes from Bucco capensis, assembly GCA_013396975.1. Lineage (NCBI taxonomy): Eukaryota > Metazoa > Chordata > Aves > Piciformes > Bucconidae > Bucco > Bucco capensis. The sequence continues at coordinate 290,736 of VWZO01022453.1, read as the reverse complement.
TGAGTTAGGTAGTAGTATCATGAATTAGGTAATTGGCAGAGCATGTGTACAAAGATTGAAGTGATGTAAAATCATGCAACCAATCACATAGTGTTGCTTTGTTATTTGTGCAGTACACAAACCTCTGCTGGCTGAGCTAACAGTGTGCTGGGTTTGGGATTTGTCACCTAGCTCCCATTTCTGCAGGTCTGACAGAAAGTAAATATCTTGACTCTGTGTGTTGATTGGCTTTGCACACCAGGTAAAGGACTTCCCTTCTGAGGGGGTCCCTTTTGGGGACTACACATTGATTTTACTTCTCTCTTTTATAGGTATTTGGGAATATCTTTGGACTGGGGGATGTTATCCTTATGCAAAGTGCACACCTGTCAACTGCTGATATTTTTTAGCTTTATTATGACCACTTTTCAAATCCCTGCCATTTCCTGTGGCTCAAATCACCATCAAAAAGGGAAGGGACAACCAAAATAACTTCCTCTGTGAACTCCTGGGGGCCATGACTGTCACTTCCTTACAAGCAGAGACTTATAAGAGAAATGGGGAAAGTCTTTTTAGCAGAGCCTCTTACAACAGGACAAGGGGTAATGGTTTTAAACTAAAAGAGGGTAGATTCAGGTTAGATTATGAGGATGGTGAAACACTGGAACAAGTTGCCCAGAGCGGTGGTAGAAGCCTCATCCCTGGAAACACTCAAGGTCAGTTTGGATGGGAGTCTGAGCAACCTTCTCTAGTTGAAGATGTCCTTGCTCATGGCAGTCGATTGGACTAGATGACCTTTCAATGTCTCTTCCAAGCCAAACCATTCTGTGATTCTAGGCATTAAAAGGCCCTCAGTAGCCCCATTTCTGTTTAACCATGCTCTCAATGCAGCCACCACGGCACTACGAGGCGTTCATTCACACATTGCCACCCAGCTGGCAGCGACTCCGCGTTTGAGACCTAAGGTCGTACACGTTTCCACATTTCGTTTATCCATTAAGCCAGATCATACAAGTTGCTCTGACCACGAGTGATGAAACGTCCAGGCGACAGGCAGAGCCCGGTGCCACCGAAAGGTTGAGGCCTGGGGTGGCAATGTACGCCTGGGGGGGGTCCGGGGTCTCTCGCTCTCGCGCAGCCGCTGCGGCGCCCCCCGAGGTAGCCAGTCCGTGCGGCGAGCAGCGCGGGCTAGACAAGCGGCCAAGCTCCGCCCCGCCACCGCCCCTCCGCTGCCGCCCGGAGGGGAGAGACGTGCACTAGCAGGGCCGGCCATGGAGGTGCCGGCGGGCGATGGGGCTAGAGCCTGGCGTTCCGCGTTGCTGTTGCTGTGTCTAGTGGCGTCGGTGGCGCTGGAAGCATACGCGGAGGCGGAGGATCCGCGCCCGGCGCGGCAGCGAGGGGACGAGCAGTGCCATTACTACGCGGGAGGGCAGGTCTACCCAGGGGAGGCGGCTCGTGTGCCCGTCTCCGACCACTCGTTGCACCTGAGCCAGGCCAAGAGTAGGTGCAGGGCTGGGTTGGGGCTGCTGAGGGAGTGGGGGATGCCTTGTGTTGTGCTGTCGCTAAGGGGCGTGCCGGGGCCGGGGCTGTGGCGGGGAAGGCGCTGGCAATGCTGCCCCGCGCGGGACGGAGGAGAGGAGGGCGGCAGCACGCGGGGCCGTTAACGTAACGGGCGCCTTGAAGGGCGGAGGCTTCCCCGCGAGCAGTGCGCGGAGCGGGAGAGCGACAAGGCTACGCCACGTCAGAGCGGAGCGCATGGGCCCTGCGCGCCTCGTGGAGGCAATGGGACTGCGGCCTCCCTCCTTCCTTCCCTCCCTCCCTTCTGCCCGCCCAGCATGCCCCAGGGATCCTGCGGCGAGGAACAGTACCTCTAACGGAGCTGACCGCCGTCTGCACCGAGAGCAGCTCCTGGCCCAGTACGGCTCCCCCGCGGGGTGACTGCCGTGGGTGGCCCCGTCCCAGTGTGCCCGGCTGGCCAACAAGGCCAACAGCACTCTGGCATGTAGCACCAGTAGTGTGGCCAGGAGGACTAGGCACTGGTGAGGCCGCGTCTTGAATACTGGGTTCAGTTTTGGGCCCCTCACTACAATAAGGACATTGAGGTGCTGGAGTGTGTCCAGAGAAGGACAGCAAGGCTGGGGAAGGGTCTGGAGAATGACCAGCTGAGGGAACTGGGCTTGTTTAGTCTGGAGAAAAGGAGGCTCAGGGGAGACCTTATCTCTCTACAGCTGCCTGAAAGGAGGTTGTAGCCAGGTGGGGATTGGTCTTTTTTCCCAGGTTACTAGTGATAGGACACGAGGAAATGGTCTCAGTTTGCACCAACATACCCTGTACTTTGTCTCAGAATTCACAATACTGTGAAAATAGCACCTGGCTGAATCATTTTTAATACCTTAAATTCAAGGTTAATCCCTTTTGAGAGGAATAGTAAATACACACGTTTTAATTGGATTTTTTTTTAAAACATAACCATCTTCAAGTTATGATTTGCTTAGGAGTTGCAATTTAGTAAATACACACTGTATTTTTTTGTCTCTAAACATGTAGCATGTACTTTCTGGGGTCTTGAATTCCACATGGCTAAAAAGCACCAATATGAACTTGAACCATCTCCTTCCTGCTTCTGGTTCACAACAGCTCTTCAGAACAAACCAGTGAGGGTTCCTGGCATTGAAAACAGTTTCTCTTTCAGTCTAACAGATGTTCTGCCATAAGCTGGCAGTGCACACGTGGTTTGTTCAGTATGTCCAGATAAGGTTTGTGTGACCTTAACTGTCCCAGGGCTCATGTAGCAGCACAAGTTGGTCAAATTATTTACTTTCCATGTGTACTGGAATCTACATTTCTTCATCATCCTGTGAACTTTCCAAGGTGGCAAGGAGGTTTCATTTGTTTAACTGGGTGCAGTCAGCTGTTTTTCAAGCAAAAGGAGGAACAGTTGTCCTTGCACACCAGCTAGCTCATGAGCAGCTTTGTTTGAACATGTGCTTTGTATTCTTTTAATTGAATGTCCTTCCTATTCCAGTCTCCAAGCCAGCACCTTACTGGGAAGGAACAGCAGTCATTAATGGAGAGTTTAAAGAGCTGAAATTAACAGATTATAAAGGAAAATACCTTGTCTTCTTCTTCTATCCTCTTGACTTGTAAGTAAATACCTTGTGTTCTTCTTCTATTCTCTTGACTTGTAAGTAAGACCACTGCAGACATACCAAGGCTGAGTGCAGCTACACTAGAAGTTGTGATTTATACCACTTTATTTCTTCTTCAGTGGAAAAAGTTCAAGTCAAAATAGTTAAAGCTTGCAGAGATCCATGGCTAACAACAAATCATAGTATCTTCCTCTTAAAAAAAATTGGTTTATTGTACTTAAGGTTCAGTGCCTTAATATTCTTAAAGTCTAAAAGTAACTGTACAACCCCTTGAATCCAGATTGTAATCTAATGGTGGGTTTATAATCTTCAGGAACAAACCCTTTGTAACTAAGCTTTATTTTTCTTGTAACAAGAAAAAGAAGTAAAAGCTGAAATGATTTATGTTTTCTGAAATACTGACTTTATCTTGTCTTAAATTCTCTAGCACATTTGTCTGTCCAACTGAGATCATTGCCTTCAGTGACAGAATTGAGGAATTCCGAGCAATAAATACTGAAGTAGTAGCATGTTCTGTGGATTCCAAGTTCACTCACTTAGCATGGTATGTATCTTAGCCTTGTCTCTCACTAAAAATCATTCATGAGTCCATCTTAGCTGAGAACTGTATCCCCAGATGTTTAGCCTCTGTAGGTGTAGCATGTGTGAAAGCATGATGCTATTGATCCAGCTGTTCCAAGTGTTTTTCATTGGTAAGAAAGTGTGGAAGCACCTTTATCTTTGAAGCTGTTTTAATGGGTATTGCTTGAAATACATAATGCATCAGTCCAAAAAATACTTCAAATACAAAAGAAACCCCCAGAGATAGGGATGAAAGTGTCTGTAAATGCATGACCCTGTCCCAGTTCATGAGCACAGTGCCATAAAGCAAGTAAGACTGAGAAGAAAGAGGTTATTATGAATAGATGTGGCCAAAAACTGCAACAGATCTACTGAACATTGTGCTCTGTCCATAAATAATATTCATCTCCTTTGTCTGCAGAACAAAAACAAGGTCACTTGCCCTAAATCCTTCTGTCTGTGCTGTTCTGGTTTGGGACTTCTGTGTAAGGAATAGAAATCTTTATGAGGAATGCAACTGTATCTCATTTCTTTCAAAGGATTAATACTCCTCGAAAACAAGGAGGACTTGGACCTCTGAAGATTCCACTTCTTTCAGATCTGACACACCAAATTTCCAAGGATTATGGAGTCTATCTCGAAGATCAAGGGCATGCACTTAGGTAGTTCACTTGGTTATGTGGTTTGGGGTTTTTTTTACTGGGATAGTACTTACTACTTTAGATCTAAAGCAGCATTTGGGATTTGTCTTTGAGATCAGATTTTACTTGGGGATTCATAGTAAGACACAAAATAAATACTGAAGACCACCATAAAAATAGCCATAAAGAGTCAAAACCAAGGGTGGAAGTTAATACTCTTGTTTAACAGCAATCAGCAGCAGATCCCTAGGGCAGAGCAAACATGCAGAATTCCCCAGAAGTGCAGTTACTCAGGGTCCTCCCAAGTCCAAGTTGAGTCAAGACTAAGGGTAACTAATGGCCTCAAGAGATACCTATTCCATAAACTTGATTATTATGAGATTATATGGTTTTGGGGATCCCTATAACATCATAGCATCTGCAACATCCTCTAGCAGGGCCTGTCAAAGCTTAGGTTTATGCTCTGCAGAGAACTATCCTTTTTGGTTTTGCCTTGCCCTCAGTTCATATGATGCCCTAGGTAAAGAGGAGTAGATTAGGAATACTCTAGGGTGGTGGATATTGTATGGTGTTTGCAGTGAATTCCTCCTAAACCCAACTGTTAAGTAGCTCTGTTTCCTAACACACACACAACTGTTTTCCCAGAGGCCTTTTCATAGTTGATGATAAGAGGATCCTCCGGCAGATCACGATGAATGACCTTCCTGTGGGGAGATCAGTGGATGAAACACTGCGTTTAGTCCAAGCATTCCAGTACACAGACAAGCATGGAGAAGGTAATCCTTTCAGTACTGTCCCAGGGAACATTGTGTTATTTCATCTGGAAGCTGTATTTGTAGCTTTTTGGCAGAAAGGGCCTCAGTAGCATCAGAGACAAGCTTCATGCAGTGGTTTGATAGCCTTGCTGCAAGATTCTGTGGCCTTGGTATCTCCGTAGGTTGGTTTTGCTTTACATTCCTGAGAATGCAAAGCATAAAGCATTCCTTAGCCAGAATTAAGGCATTAGGTGCCATCTGTACAAAATGCCAGGCTGTGAAGAAGCAGGTCAAATATTTCAGTGGGTTTTGGCATGCTAAAAGAATTGACATGCAGGCCATCCTTGTCCTGTGTTACTCATTGAGGATCTGTGACAAGTCAGTGAGTGTGTGCTTCCTGACAAGATCCAACTGCTAGACTGCCATTCCTTGTGTCCTCTTTGCAAGTGCTATGGGATCCTCTTCCCCTGACAAAAAGCTTTCAATCATTACTTCATCTCAAAGCTATTCCCCCAGTTCAAGCATGTTGCCTTAAATCATGTGTTTAAACACATTTATTTATTTATTTAGAGATTTGTTTCAATCTTGACTAATACACGTGTTCAGCAGCCTAACCTTCATTTCAGCCTGATTTCACCTGGCATTTGAAAGTACATTTATTTGAAGGTAATAAATCATTATTATGCTTTGCTGCACAGAGTTAAATAGATAACTGCTGATACTTAGGTCTGCACACATTTGACTAAGGAAATGTAGCCTCATTTTTCTTTTTAAACAAAGGGAGGTAGGGCTCTGTGTAGTCACCTGAATATTTGCATGAAACTGTTGTTTCTACTAGAATAGGTGTTGGTTTTCTTCAAGGTCAGAAAGAGACTATTCATTGCACTGAAGTGAAGTGTGTGTAAAAACACTTTTCACCAACTTTGTCCTTTTTTTTCCTCCAGTTTGCCCTGCTGGTTGGAAGCCTGGCAGTGAAACAGTAAGTCATTTACTTATCTATTCATTATTTATAATCATATTTATCTAGTCATTATTCATATTATCTATTCATCTATTTATATTTATAGACCTGTACTACTCAAAAACCACTCAGTTATTTCTACTCAAGCCAAATCCAAAATCTTTCCAACTCTCAATGAAATTACAGGAGTAAACTCACATTTGGATTACAAGTGAGTTCATTTGAAGCTCATTTCCCTGGCACTAGGTCTGTTCCAGTTGTTTCAGATTTCCTGTGTGTGAACAAAACTCTCACAAGTCCATGATCATAGAATCCTAGACTGGTTTGGGTTGGAAGGGACCTCTGGAGCTCATCTAGTCCAACCCCCCTGCAGTGGCCAGGGACATCCCCAACTAGAGCAGCTTGCCCAGAGCCCTGGCAAGCCTCACCTGGAATGCCTCCAGGGATGGGAACTCAACCACCTCCCTGGGCACCCTGGGCCAGTGTTCCACCACCCCTGTGGGGAGAAACTTCTTCCTAATGTCCAGTTTAAATCTACTCTTCTCCAATTTCAAACCATTGCCCCTTGTCCTTTCCCTCCAGGCCTTTGCAAGCAGGCCCTCTGCAGCCTGCTTGGAAGTTCCCTTTAAGTACTGGAATCAAGAATGTTTTTTCCTTTTAACACCTGATGAGAGGAAGCTGGAAGCTCTGGAGTTTGTCCTGTCTTCTCCTGTAAATTCTTGGCTCTGAGTCTTACTCCTAAGCACTAGCCAAAAAAAAGAAAGATGCAAGTTGCCAGGCTGCTGTATGTGTGACAGAGCCAGTGTGCTCCACACAACTCCAGCAGAGAGCACTGCTTTGCTGCACAAGAACTCTTCCTCCTTTGTTTCTCCTTGCCTCCATGTGACTGCAAGCAGAGGAGCTTAGGCTTCAGCTAAACAGCCCCTGAACTTGTGTTCTCTGGGCTTGGCTCAAGCCTCAGCACAGTAACGATACTTTGACTAGAGCTCTGAGCTGCCTAGCTCAGCTGAGATCACTGCCAGCTTTCTTGAGAACCAGCTGGGGATGACACAGCCTTGTTGTTCAAGAGCTGCCTTAACAAAAAGCAGGTCCCAGGAGCCTCTAAGCAGAGTAGTGAGCACTGTAATGGCTAGGAAAACCAGTGCAATGTTAAACCATGGTGCACTGCTGGATGTGAAGACTTCCCAGGCTGACTGGAGCCTAGGAGGAATGTCTTAGTGGGGGAATGACATGAAAAATGACATGGATATTAAGACTGTAAAATGAAAGAGAGCTGGCTGGCTTAACAAGACAGATTTTGGCACTGCAAAGTTCTGCCCTCCATAAACATGGATCACCTAAATAATACATTAACAGATTTTCTAAAGAAGGCTTACAATGCTGAGGTTAACAGCTCCAGTACTACCAATTTCAAGCTCTAAATCAATACATACATACTCTTTTTCTCCTCTGTGCAAAAGATGCAGATAATTTCACCAGCAGAGTAGTTCAAAAAGCATTTCTCAAAGATGTAGCCCTGCCTCCTGAAATGTGTTTGATTTAATTAGATCAAACCAGAGGAAGCCATGAGAGTGTGGTGGCCAAGGGAAGAACTGTAAGTAAATTCTAAGACTCTTGATTGCAGATGTTAATTTATTAAAATACCTTGCTTTTGGGTCTGCTCCAAGCTGTCAAAATTCTTCCTTTGGTAGGCTGCACTCTCTGCCTCCAATCAGTTAAATCTTTCTGCTGCTGCTGTTAGGTACCTTCGGATATAAGAGTCATCTAGTATCAAGTCAACTGATAAATTACTCTTCAGTGTTGCTTTTGGGTTGGCCTTAGCATCCTATTATATTGTTTTGGTCTTGTAGTTTGTAGTGTTTGAGTAGTTTTGATTTATTGACTAACACTTCCATTTTCTTTCTTGCCCAGATAATTCCAGATCCAGCTGGAAAACTGAAGTATTTTGATAAACTCAACTGAAGCTTCCTTCTGCTGAATGACATAGGTCAGATCCAACTTGATTTTTGCCAATAAAATTCCATTAATTTTGTTACTTTCATGAGTTTGACTAATGTCTGGCTGCAGTAGACCATTAAAGGTCTTGTTGCTTGAACAGGAGTCTAACCTGTGTGAAACATGAGTACAACATCAATCATCAGAGAATATTCTTAGGAAACACAGATTTTCCCTGTAAGTTTTATTTATATGCTTGGTTTTCCCAAAATGTACTTAACATCTCAGAGCTAGGTTCATGTCTTTTGCTATTGATAAGATTCTTGATTCCTGCAAAAAGGGTTAGTGTGCTTGGTCACATTCTAGGAGCTACAGCAAGAAAAGAGCCACTTGCTTATGGTACATGAGTCTATAGTCCAGAGGCAACAGCACCTAACCTGAAAGCCAGAAATAAGTTACAGGAGCTGAATTAAACTTTCCAGTCTATCCAAAGTTGGAAAAAACTTGTAAACTACTAAGAACATATCTACACTACAGAAGTGAGTACAACTGCACTGACAAATAAACACAGCTATGCCAGCCTGGGTGATTCAGGAGCAGAACTGGGAATGTTTTCCATGCTTATAGTGTATATGCTGATCAAATCAATTCCACTTCACAAAGGCTGAATTTTTACCCTGGCTCTGCACTGTTACCAGAGATACACAGTGTCCTGTGCTGCTGACCACCAGCTTCTCAGAGCTTCATTGTCTTTCCCAAGATCAGTATTGACTTGTGCAGTGATCATCAGAAACACAGCAGTAGTCTAGCTACTAAGAAGAAAAATGAGCTCTCTCTCAGCCAAAATCAGGACATGTCACCTCAATTCATTGCAAAAATCAGTCTCTTCCCAAGGGAACATGAAGCCATCCAAACCAGAAGCTGCAATAACCTTGTAAAATCCTAGCTGATGGGATGTAAAGCACCTGCTTTACATTGTGTACACACTAGCAACTTCGGAGTTTATGCTGCTGCCCAGATGCATGTGTCCTTGTTAACAACAGACAACACTAAACCTAATTTACACAATAATGTAGGTCAATTTGTTTCATCTCTGTGTAGCTACTTATTGCACACATTTTCCTGATAGCATTTGTATCACTTAGGAGGGAAGCACAAAGATCATCTAAGGGAAAGCAAGCAGATGGTGCCAAGGTCACAATGAGCTCTCCCAAAGCAGACAAAGAGAAGCTATCTAAAACTTAAGATTATATTGTTTCAGCCTTTTTCTCTATCATCAGCATGTAAAAGTAGATTTCAGCAAATCCTAGTAGCAGATGCAAGTATCCAAATACATAAATAGCACTAAAAAAGTAATTTTTGTGCAGTTTGGGGTTTGGTTTTGGATGCAAGCACTTCTCTGCTTCTCTGCACCAAGGCAGGGTGCTGCTCCACTGCTGATGCAGTATTCAGGCTGTCAGATTTCTTTCATGATTGCAGCAAAGTGTCGCTTCCCATCTAAATACAACATGGACTCTGAAATAAGGTAGAGGAAAGAGAGAACTTAGTACTACAGCAATCACACAGACTGGTAGCTTAAGAAGCAATCCACACTGTCATCAAAGCATAAGATAAATGTGGCTTGCCATGAAATCCTGTTGAATTATTCACATGCCAATAGTCAGTCCACTGAGTAAAATGACCAATGTTCCAACAGACAGCAAGCCATCTTGGCTACAGAGTTATGACAACACTGCAGTAATTGCATACTTGCCTCCATAAGTTTTGGGGACAACCTGGGGCACCTCACTTTCAGAGGCAAATGTGAAATGGAAGATATTGGTTGGTTGGTGCTCCCTGGTATCTGCATCATAAACCTCACTGTGTACTCGAATCTGGATGTAGTTTCTCTCGGTATAACAGACCTACACAGGTAAGAGAAGAGGCACACTTCATTCTTACTGGCACTGAAAAACTCTTTGCACTCTTTAACAAGAGAAGTCACACTCTCATCATAATTCTTTATCAGTAATTAACAACAACTACTGCAAAGAGAACTTTTTATCCTTACTAAAAAGAAGTCAGACACCTACCTGCCCAGAAAAGAGTAATAAGGATCCAATCTCAACTGGCCTCTGAAACATGATATCATCAACAGATACAATGAAAGGTCTGGAACTCCTGAGCAAGAGAAAGAAACATTTCTCCTCAAGAATACTGAGGGTGTTTGGAGAAACCTAAAGTATTTTATCATTAGCATTTTAATGAAGGGTTACTAGAAAATAGCTCTCTCTCTTCAACACAGGCCACAACAAGTGCTAAAGAATTATGTCATCATCCAAGACAAAGATAACTGGAGGACACCTCTCACATGCATAAAAATGCACACTCTCTAAGGGTTTATGAGTGCATCATTATAGTATTTTATGACTTACACTTGCCATCATTGCTTAGGCTTCAGTTTGCCAAGCACTGACATAAATTACTTCACATTCCATCAGGCTATGCATGCTCCATTACACTCAGGCATAGACCTAGGTTGGGTGATGCCTCCAGTGTCACTGCCTAAGCACAAGCAGTTAACAGATGAAGTTTAGAAACTATTTTGTGTATAGAATGAAAAAGATGCAATATTTATTTGCTAGAATGTCAATTTTATATGGTTAGGAAGAAAACATCTTCAGAGGTCCATCTCAACAGCTTGGTAAGATAAAAGACAAGAGAAAAAGGATCTATTTGTGTATTTCCTATCTTGACATGCAAGGTTTGAAAAATCAAGCTCCAAGGAACAAGACATAAATCTCTTTATAAATACAAACAGATGCTCTAAGTAGAACAGTGCTATGCACTAACTCTACTAGACATCTAGGTCTTTTCCACTCAGATTGTCATTAGGTTGGTTAGCTTGGCTTCCCAACCTAAGGATATGTCCACAGTGCTCTGGATTATCTCATTATTGCAGGTCTACCACTCACCCATAGCTGCAAGCAGTTGCCCATCCCAGTTCAAATGCCTTTCTCATGAGAAAACCCCCAAAGATTCTATTGAAGATGTTTCTCTCCTGGATGTAGAAATAAAACAAGATGAAGCTGTTCTATTACATGTATTTCTTTTTGAAGCACTGTGCTGGAGTCTGCAGTTACAGTTCCCAGTATTTAACAGAACTCCCAGCATGGAAATGTAGAAAAAGCACTGCTGAAATATATATGCAAAAGGCTAAATGGCTGAGGCAACTTTACTTAACAGGAGCTCATGCAGCTCATTTGACAATGTAAGATAAAACTCAGAATTGTGTCTTCTTATTAGACTCCTTTGCAAAGGAATTTCTTTACACAGAGTAGTTTAATAAGAAAATGAAGTCATGAAAATTCTTCTATTTTGCAATGGTAATCCATGCAGATGAGAGGAAAATGGCAGAAGAAATTAAGATCTAAGTAAGTAGCACAGACTGCAGAGCTGAACTAAGGCAAGGGACTGACTGGTCTAACAAGACAATTTGTAAGTAACTGCTTCTGTAATTCCTTAATTGTTTTTCATAGTACCTGAGGATGGCAAATCTGGAGACCTTTCAGCTTTGCATCCTCCATCCACACTGAATTGGGAGGTAACTTCCGACTCCGGAAGCTTACTGTCCTGTGGAAGAGACAAAAACCTTGATAGCCTACAGTAGCACAGCTGAGCAAGTCAAAAATGCACAAAGAGCAAACAAACAAAAAACCAGGAACCTCCCCTAAAAAAACTCAGAAAAGCTATCACTAAAAGCTGTTCCAACTGACCTTGAAGCCTTCAAGTGCTCCTTTGATTTGTTACTGCAATAATCCTACGCTCCTGAGCTTTCCAACACTTCTGCTACTGCTCAAGGTTATGAGAATGAACAAGGCTCAAGGTTAGACAAATGAACAAGCAGGAGAAAGGTCCATGAAAGAAAAGATGAATCATACCCACAAAGCACTTGGTCACAAAAGCCTTCCACTGCTTTTCAAGCCATCATATGAATTCAAAGCACACACAGTGAGCTAACAGAGTAATTCCACATCAAACAGGCAGACAGTTTGAGGTCTTCAAATCCAGACAGAACAAAAATACATCTGCTGATTTGAAGGGAAAGCATGTCTCACTGTGGCAAACAGCTTTGAAAACAGCAATTGTATGTTGTTAGTAAGTTAAAGAAAGTTGAATTTATCCACAAATACAACAGTGCACTAATGTGATGAGGGATTAGCACCATTGGCACTGGATGACTTCACATAAATCTCAATTATAAGTATGATATCAACAGTCTCCCTCAAATTACACTGTGAGGAATTCTATTTAAAACACACTGCAAGGTTACCTGGTCAAACCATGGCCAATTCCTACCCTCACAGGGTTTTTTTCTAGGTATCATGGCAGAAAACCCTTAGATTGTGCAAATGACACAGCTGCCAAACCATTCCATTTCCTTATTTGGTTATTCTGTTTCCTCAAGATTACTCCTAACAGCTTGCTCAGAAGCTCTTTTTGCTTACACTGTCATTTTCACCACCTTGGCACAGCTAACACTCTTTAACAGCAGAAGACTCTTTTAAAAGCTGCAGCTGTCACATTAAAGTTTGTAGCTCTGTTTTCAATAAAATGCCACAGAACTTCAATGGTGAAATGGAAAAACAAAACGTGTGTGTTTATTCCAGACTACCCTCTTATGAGCACCCACTCCAAAGGCACATTACTTTTCTCCTTCCTAAGAGAAAATTCTCCTCCAGCCCTCCCCTTCTTGCCTTGTATCCAATGTATTAAGGAATATGTCATGCACGATGTTTCTTTCTTCTGCAGTGGGAGCCATTTTCAGTAAGGAAGCAGTGCTGAAATCAATCCTCCTCAGCTTGTTCACTAAACATGAAAAGAAATCATATTAGAGTCCAAAGAAAAAAAACATTTGGCTTGGCTCTGAAGATTTTAACCTGGAATCAGCTCTCTCTTTCCTTTTTCTTTTCCCTCCTATAAGTTAAAAGCTGTAACCTTACAGTTCTACAGATTCAAACATTGGGCTTCTAGAAGGTAGAAGTTCACTGATACCTCCCCAATAGGAGGAAGACCTTCTATATACTATGAAACACTCCTGACACACATGAGAAAGAAGGAAAATCTGATTTAAAACAAATTAGGAGCATTTCTCATTAGCAGAACTGCTGAAGTTTTACTTCCTTCCAGCTCTGAAGTTGAACCTGAGGCAGATGTGCACACTACCAGGAAATATGACATACATTCCCCTTGCTTGAAGATTTCTTCTTCCTCAGGGCTCTCAGGAATGAGTGGATTAACAAATGCTGGCCTAGGGACAGGAAGGGTTTTTTACATTATAATCTTTACAAGAATTTTTCTCCTGTAAATACATTATAACAGTCTCCCAGGTTTGCTGACATACACACTACAAGATTAAAAAATACCCTGCAGGTTATAAGCTAGAAATAAATCCAGCATTTCATCATGTGTAACTGTCAGCAGAATATCACTTGAGCTTAAAGTCTGAAGAGGCAGTTAAGTAATCCAACCATTGCTTAGTATAATTAAGAAAAAGTGATGCACCAATGCTGCTTTGAAGAGTTCAAACCATACCCATCAATTATAATGAAGATTATTCAAACAGAAAGCTAACTCAGCAAATGAAGATGTGATTATCTAGGCCAGCATAAAACACACAAAACTTGAATGCTATCATTCCTCCTGGAACAGAAAGAGCATAGTGCCACAGCTAGCAAGTGTTCTTGCAATCTACATGTTCCCATGACAGCCTTATCAACAGCCAAAAGCTGTTTAGCACAGGTACCACTTATCAAAGAAGATGAGATGAGGCTGTGTTGAGAACTAATTTGTATGCTTATTTTACTGCACAAATAAATTCACCCTCACCTAATTATATCATTATTTCTTTTCACAAGGAGAGGCAAATGGTTGTTTGCAAGAGCCATTCTTCCCCATAATACATATGGGGCACATACTCAGAACAATATATATATATATACTTAGAACATATATATATATATATCCCCAAGACTTAGAGCAATTCCTAGTATCATCTAGCTGCTGAAATCAATGCTCTGAAGCTTGCTGCAGGAAAGTAACACTTGCCAGCAGAAAACACTAACTCTGTCATCTATTTATCTATCATCTACACTCTATGGCTTCTACACATCCATAGCAAGATGTCATCTTGGCTATTTTCACCACAGCAGGAGGCTGAAAACTCTTTTCCTGTCCTATAAATTACCTTTTATTCTCTGGATCCCTGGCCACCATGACAAAGGTTGCATCTAACACAGGGCTGTAATCCCCATCATGCAGCTAAGGGAGACAGGAAACCATGAGATATTCATTAGATCATTATATATTCTGATATATATTAATTATATATTGATATATATTCTATTTTTAAACTCTTAAATTGTAAATATGCTTAGCAAGCTCTTCAGTGCCATCACACTGTTAACTTGTTTACTTGCACTTTCTAGCCACCTTTCTCAGAACAAGTCAAAGAGAAAAGAAAAACAGAAATGAAACCTCTAGTTACGATGTTAAGCAGGGAATGTTTATTAACTACTAGGGAGAAAAACTACACAGCATTGTAAGAAGTCCCCACTTTATTCTGAGAAAGGCCAAAATATTGTATTTGTCAATAGCAAATTACACTGTGAGGAGTTCAGGCAATAAAGATGTAACATTGTCTTCTACAGCAGAGATTTTCTGGAAGGAGATCAACTCAATCAAAAAATATGACCTCTCTATCTGAATTATAGCCACTAATACCATCTAAGTGTTGAGAGCATATCTTTATTACTCTAAATAATTAACTAGCTGAATAAATAGGTCAGTTAATTCATCAACTGACAGTAAATATTCAATAGAAGTGTTAAGGAATTTTAAAATCAATTCTTAATATTCTTTTTGCTTCCTGCACAGTGTAGCCTAGTTACACCATTTATCTTCTATTGTTTAGTATTTAATAACTTATTACAGAAATAATGCTCAACAGCAGCTAAGATGAACATAAGTATTGGTTGTAATCATGTATTGAGTGTAATGGAACCTTGTCGTAATTAAACAACAGCTTATTGAGAGAAATTTGTTTTCTACATAGGGGTGCTGAACACCAACATTCAAATCTGTAAACCTATAAAATGCCAAGGTATAAGGAAAAGAAAAGATTTCCAAAAGCAGGCAGAAACTGCTCTAAGAGCATGAACACAGCCACCTGTTTTTCCTGAAGGAGTACTGTGTTGCAGCTTAATTACAAGATGATGGTAAAGAAAAATGCATGTCTTGACCATCTTGCTGCACCTAGACTAAATCTTGGGTCTTGAAGCACTAGGGCTCTCTCAAACCCTTCAAAGACAGTTATTCTAGACAATATCATTCAGATTGAGAATGTCATCATCCTGAATACTCCCTTCTAAAGCACCTCATGCCTGTCACGAGATGGAAAGAAGTCACAGGAGCTAACCTGCAGCATGTGCATCTTCACTTCCATGGAGGTCTTCCCAACCCAAGAGACATTGCCTGTGAATTTGATGTCACAGTCTGGATAGATAATCTTCTTGCACAACACTACAAGGCAAACACTACAGGTTACTGGAGACAGATCACTCACACCTAACTGGATTCTCTGAGATCTTCTTGTGTTCTGCAAGTGGCAACAGAAGCAAAGACAACCCAGAAAAGACATTTGTTGCCAAGGAGCACACTGCTAGCCTGCAGTTTCTGCCTTATCAGACCTCTAAAGCCAGACCAGGAGCAGGAAATAAGTATACAGGCAGATCCACAGAGGTGTTCAGCAATGCATGTGACACAAACCAAGGTTCTACTCTCTTCAGCAATAAAGCTAAGATACTCACATGCCATAATAAAAGATGAAGTGAACTAAAGAGGACAATGAAGAAGGTATCCCCAGTAACAACCATGGGAAGGCAGGAGCTGCTGACAAGAGTAAGACAAGAGAAGAAAACATTTCTACTAACTAAATTGCTACTCACCAATTTTATCCACCAGGGCTGTAACTATTGAGAAGGGAGACCTTGGCTGCATCTCCTGCTTGGTGTGAGTGTAGCAAATAAGAACTGTGGAGAGATTAAAAATGGAGCCAGCTCTTTAACAAAAACTTCAGTGGAGCAGATCAGAGTTAGCTTTGTGACTCCTGAGAAGCACCTGCAAAATACAACCTAAAGTATCATCCTGTGGAAGTGCAGATGAATTCCACATTGTCCTGTCTGTAACTCACAGGACTGCTGTAAAGGAAACAGTGAGTCAGTAGCTGTTTCAGTTAGATGCATAGTTACTTACTACAAAGAGAAATTCAGCTGAGCACTTTAAAATCAACCCCTCTACCCCTGCAGCCCACTGCCTCAGATCCTTCCTGCCTTCTATTTTGATTTCATGCAGCTTGTCCAAGGATACATGCTATCTGAGGACTTGTTTTCAACTACTGATTCCTTTAAAGAGGTGCAGATTAGATAAACTATGCCTTACAGGCATGAGAACCTAGTCAGAGATACTTATCACACTGTAATTACTACTAGCCAAACCACTATTAGAATTAATTAGCTCTGCTCCTAAGAGCACATCCAAGTAAATAGACTCCTTAGAGTAAGACAAGGCTGCAAAGACTTTTGTTTTGCTAGCACTCATTTGTGATTTGCACTCAACACAAACTTCCTTAAGCAAAATGTTTGTACTTCAGAAAGAAAAAAGATCTCTGTCCTTACATGTGATCTGATTTCTTATTTCCCTAAAACTACTGAAGTCACAATTCTTAACAACTATTATGCCTATCAACTGATGCCATCAATATCCTTAGCAACAGTCTGAATGGGATTTATCAGAATCTTATGGCCAAAGACAAAAAACTACTAGTCAAGCAAAGCCTTATGCAGAACATCTGCCAAGATCACAGCTTCTACTTGGGGATAAACACTACATTTTCCTGTCAAAACTGCTCATCACCATCCTTGATGTTGAGAAAAAACTAGAAGGTTAGGCAACCATGAAGGGTCTGTTTTGAAACCAAAGCAACTAGGTGCCTAAAAAGAAAATGCTGGAATTAATCACTAAATTTGGGCATTGTTAGTATGATCTTTGGGAATTGCTCTTAGAAGGTTTGAGTAGAAATTCACTCTTGCATTAAGAGTGATGAAGGACACTGCTAGATGACAGAAACAAAAATATAACCTTCAGTTATATTAAGATGATTATAATACTAAAATTACACCTCTAGAAGGAGATTTCACATGTCCTCACCTCGTCTACCAGTGGAGGGTAATAAATAGTTTTAAGCCTCCTTTTCTAATTCAGGACAGATACTGAAGCCACTACCTTCCACAACCCAGAAATACAAATCATCTACATATTTTGTCTATCCTTCATAGACAGGTGAAATAGAATCATAGAATTGTCAGGGTTGGAAGGGACACTAAAGCTCATCTAGTGCCCCCCCTACTAGAGCAGCTTGCTCAGAGCCCCAGCCAGCCTGACCTTGCTTCTCACTTGTTTCTCTGCCTTCCTCACTTCTGCCCATCTGGATCCACAGAAAGTCTTTCTTTCCTGCCAAAATAAACCCTGTTCCATTCAGAACTGTCCCTTCATAAGCCCTTATTCTTTGTCAGAAACCACTGTCAAAATGCTCCTAACCAGCTACAGAATTTTGGTGAAGAAGAAAGCCATCTGGTAACATTTTAAGAGAAAAGCATCTCCAAGTTATGCTAACAACATAGCTGCAAAACAGAAGGCAAAGATCTTCAACTTCTAAAGACCCTGAATAAATGACAAGGAGAAAAACATCAGACAAAACTAACTCATGAAACAACTGAGTTGCTTTTACCCTTAACATTAATTTGGAGACAGGACCCAAGGATCTATACCAAGTGGTTCTCATTTGCTCTCCATGGATACACTCTGTTCTTTCTCTCTTCTCCCCAAAAGGAAGATTAAAATATTTGCATCTGCAGCATGCTCTCCAAGTTTTCTCTTCTTTAACCCACAATGCAGAGTCATGATCTGGGGTTATCTCTCTGTAAACCATTCTTGTAGCTAATCCTTTACAAAACTGGCAGAGCCAGGGACCTGAAGCTGAGCAATTCTGCTTCAGTCTGGTTTTTAGCATCCTTCATTCTCTTTTCAGCATCAGTATCTTTTCTCCTTCCCCTTTGAGATAGTGCACTGATGTGATTCCCTTCCAGAGGTCATCCTACATCAAAGCAAACAGTGCTCAAAGACTGCTCAAGCTCCCTTTGTGCACTCTTTACAAAGGCATTGATACCTACCTCCTAAACTGTCAAGATCTTCCAGTATCCTCCCAAACCTGCAAGAGAAGTGTTTTGACAATTAAATACATAAGTGAAAATGAAAGTTAACACTTTCCTGTATGTGTAACATGGTTGCTTTGTTACCTTACACTGTTGTGTACATTCAGGTACTTTTCTCTGATTTCAGGTTGACTTCCTAGAGGTAGAAGAACTTCCAAGTAGCTATCCTTCATTCTCCTAGGAGGAAGATCCTCCTGCCTTTTGGCCAGTAAAGTATGCAGACCTTTTCTTTCTTGCATTGCTTGCACATGATCCCTGGTAAGAGAAAAAAAACCCACTCTGGTCTGGAGCATGACATGAGAACTGCAACCCCAGCTAAAAGAAGTCACATTGAAGAACTGAAACCAAAAAAAGCAGTAAAAATAGCAAGACACAGTTAAGGATGTCTTGAAAAGAAAGTAACATGCATATAACAACATGTGCTAAGCAGGACTACTACAGAAAACTCTGAGTTTTGTGTACAGGTGGCAAGTACTAAAGAGATGAACAAGACTTATCTCATTCTGAATTCCACCCAAAGGCTTCCCCTTGAAAAGAACAAATGAGACATCATTGAACCTATAGGGGCTTGTCCATATTCATGCTTCCATAGCTATGATAGCACAACTCTTCCTACAGTGTCAGTTTTAAAGGATGCACTGTCAACCCACCATCCTTCCCAAGAAGTGAAGCAGATGTGTTGGTTACTAACAACCAAGAGAACTAATCTGCTAAGACTTGAGAGTTCACCCCTTACAGCAGCAGTTAGCCAGCAAGCTAAAAGAAAGGGAAAATTCTTTCTCCTTCTTCCTACCCAGTTATCTTGTGACAATATAGGAATGTTCTAGAAAGAAAGAACATAGAAAAGGAAGCACTACCCCTGCAGAGCTGCTTTCCCAGCACCAAGTTAGAGGAGCTGCAACTCTGACAAGGGAGTAAGGGCCAAATCTGGGCAACAGGACTACTGCAGAGTTG
This sequence comes from Bucco capensis, assembly GCA_013396975.1. Classification (NCBI taxonomy): domain Eukaryota; kingdom Metazoa; phylum Chordata; class Aves; order Piciformes; family Bucconidae; genus Bucco; species Bucco capensis. Next base: position 271,491 of record VWZO01022453.1, on the reverse strand, counting down.
AGAGAAAACAGAAAGATAACAACCTCCTGCAGAGGGTTAATGTTGGAAGTTATGCCACTGCACAGAAACAGAATATATTAGGTGATTAAGGAACGATGCAATATCTAAGATTACATCTTCATGCTTTCTAACGATTTGTTTCCAAGGTCTTTCAGTGAAAAGTTTACAGGAAATCAATCAGAGAGTACATCAGAAATCTGTCTACAAGCACAGAGAAACCAACCAATAAAAAATGAACTATTATTGTTTTCCCCAATCCCATCCTGGCTCCTAAGGTCAGCAGCAGAACTCTTCTTGACTTCAGAATGCACTTTTCAATATGCAGAAGGATTGGGCTCAAGGCAATAACATTTTTCAACAGGTCACTGCTGTTACACCCTGCAGTACCACTCACACAGAAACAATACTTCATCTAAATATTAACTAATGCCTGCCCCAAACATTCTGAGAAATGACATTCTTCATTTCAGAGATGGCCACAGCTCTATCTAGACTAGAACTACCAATGAACAGATTCATAGCTTTCATTTCAATTTAAGTACAAACCTCTCCTCTGTCCCAGCAATCCAGGTGCATGTGCATCAGCCCTCCTCTAGTTCCCATTTTGGGATCCCTGGCATGCTGTTCTCTTAGGTTTGTCCTCTTGAGTCACACTGTGGCCTAACCCAAGGCACCAGCTGTTCAGTCTTCACATTATCAACTCTCTGTTTGTCCTCCAAACCCACTCACATTAAACCTCCCATTTTCAAGCACTCCCACCTATGGGCTCTCCAGCTTTACTGCTTCATGGGAGTTGAAGCATACAGTACTCTTCAAACCACTTATGCTCTGTTTTATACAGCACACTGCTGTGCTGATCCTGGCTCAGTCTGCTCTCCTTCCAGGGTGGGAGCAGTGGGGGAAAAGAAATGGATAGAAGATCAGATTTGACCAGAGCCTTCTAAAATCTCAGTCTTCAGATGGTATTTCCATATGGGGTGGTTCCTCCAAAGCCATTCTGGGCTGTAGGAAAGGCTTTTTGAAAGATCAGCTTCTAGAGTCCTTTTCAGCTGATCTCCTGAACATTTCAAGCCTCACTCACTAAGCAAAAACCTAAGCTTCACAGATTCAGACATTTTCTTTAGTGTTCNTTCAGCTGATCTCCTGAACATTTCAAGCCTCAATCATACTTAGATACTAGTCTCACTAAGCAAAAATCTAAGCTTCCCAGATTCAGACATTTTCTTCNCCATGCTTGGGAACCATATCAAAGAGTAGACAGCACAATGGCTCTAGAAACACTGAGCTTTGGACTTTTCTTCAAGTGTTTATTTTGCCAGACTCTTATTTGATAAGAGTTTTCCCAAAGCACTCTATGCCTTTGCTAGCCTATTGTCTATCTCTCTGTCAATCTTACCATGCGAGGAGATGAGGCTGCCTAGGGAATTAAACTGTTGGACTGATTAAAGTTCTGAATCGCTAATGATGATATGAGGATGAAGAACAACTTCCTGAGGTGCAGGTTGATATAAAGCTTCTGTTTTCTTTAAGCTAACTTCAACAAGTTAAACGCTGCAGAGCTACTTCTGTCTGGGCAACAAGGGCAACGTCATCACCATAAATAGTGTTCCTATAATCCTGTTTAAATAGACCTTAGTCAGAAGGCCTGGCTAGATCAGACACTCCACCCAGGCAAGCCTCTTCACCTCCTTATCAGTGCACGAAGTGTGAAAGGAGAGCTCAGCAAACACAACCATAACAAAATCAACAACCAAACACAGTACCCATGAGACCAACCAAACGGCAATAGCTAACTACCCCAGACTGCTATCCTGACTCTTTCAGAACTCTTTTAACAGTAGAGGATTATAGTCAACTCTGCCTTGTTCAGCAGGATGGAGGAGAGGAAGGTAACCTGTATAAAGCCAAAACATCAATGAGTTGAATTATAGGTAAATTAATCTAAAATTAATTTAGAGCAGAGATGAGAAATGGCTGAGATGCTGTTGACTAAAGAGACCCCAACTCCAAGCTGACAATACTCCCAAATGAAACAGGTTCTGCCAGCCTATTCCTAATGCAGCTTGCTTCACACTGAACCATCTCAGCTGCCTCTGAATTCAGTGCAGGATATAAATCCACCATGAGGTAACAGCTACATAACATTTCCAGCCAGACTCCACAGCCCTTAAATTTCCATCAGATTCAAAGCTTATGAAAGAATCCTGTAAGCATCAAGATCATGTTTTTTGTTCTCTCACAGAAGGTTAGGGGTTGGAAGGGACCTCTGGAGATCATCTCATCCAACCCCCCTGCAAGAGCAGGGTCACCTAGAGCAGGCTGCATACCATGGAGGATGAGGCTAAAGAACTTCAGCCAGAGCAACCTCAGAAACTTGGGATCCACAAAGCAATAACTCAGAAATAATCTTTGCATTCCTTTTCAGCTGGCTCCTTCTGGTTCTCTAGTCAGCAAGCTGCTATTGTGAACTGACATTACCACAACCCTGAGCTCTCCCTGGGATTCCCAAAGTCAAACACATTCCATGTCCACTGTACCTCCAGTTGGTAGATGCTCCCACTAGATCTCTCAATCTGCTCCGCACTGAAAAATAAAAAGCAAATCAAGCTTAGGTCTGCAAGTGTTAAATATGAGGCTGCCTGCTGCTAAAAGGCACAAGCCTCATCCCAGAAGAGGAAGATTAAGCAAATTCATGCAAATAGCAGCCCAGAAACCAAAGTTTGGCCAAATTCACCCAGTCCTGTTAGTAGGCATATCACAATCATGGGTTGAGTAACACAATTCCATAGCTGCTTGTGTAGAGCTAACCAAGAGTGCTTCTCACTGCAATTCAACACCTGCAGTGCAAATGAACTGCAAGATCAGAGTGAGCCATTTGCATGTGCAAATATTTCAGCCTAAACACAAACTGTGGAGATAACACAGATCAGAAAGTGGTAAGAAAACATAAACAGGAACAGTGCAGCTGGGAGATATCCCTGAGGAGAGTACTAGTCAAATAATGCCACCCAGGAAGGTAGGGAATACCTGCAGGCTAGCTGTTGCCAGCAGGGTTTCACAGCCTGATTTTTTAGCAGTCTATTAAGACACTGAAGACAGGTCTGTAAAATAGATTCTGGCACTGTCTGCACAGGTTTTTCCTCAATTTCATTAATAAACTGCATAGGCAGTTTTTCTGCTCCTTCCTCAGATGAAGCCATTAAGTGTGCTAAGGTCACATCCAAACTATCAAACTACTCCATCATTGCCAGGCAGGGGAATGTATGCAATCTGGAACCACTGGAAAAAAAGCAGCAACAATTCCCAAGCTCAGCACAGAAGTTGAGAACAGTATAGCAGGGATGTCTTGCTTATTTACAAAGATTTCTATACAAATATTAGTACTAAATAGTTAGGGACACATCAAGGCAGGACTACCCCCCAAAAATCCAAAACTTCATGGTGAAACAGAAATAGGGCTACTGGTGATTCATCAGCTGATCCTTTCTACTTTTAGGTTATTAGACATCATCAGGCTTGGCACTTTTCAAGCTAAATGGCCTGTCAGAGGATTCACAGTGACCAGCAAGCTGTCCTGTGAAACCTGGAGCAAGCAGAGCCTGATTTCCTAGCTATTTAAATCACACATCCCTCTCTCAGCCAGATCCACTCTCTCCTCCCCATACAGTCACTTCAGTTTCTGCTGCTTTCCTGCCCAAGTCCCCCACACCACCACTCGTAACCTCTCCTTTCTTGTTCCTGCCCCTGCTCCCATCCTTCCACAGCCACCTTGCTTCTGTTTTTCCTGCTCTCTGGACAAGCACCAGCAGGAGCTGTGCTTAGCCCAGAGGTAGGCAAGGGGCTGAGTGCCAGGCACTTGCCAGCTGCCAGCACACATCATGGCCTGTGGCTGACCCTGGCACCCTAACCAGCCTCTGATTCAGAAGCCAATTCTCAGAGAGCTTGTGGAAACACCTTTTCTCTTTTGAGATTTGGCTCACAGCAAGCAACAAAAGGTTCTGGAAGAAGAGGGGGACAAGAAGATAAGCAGACAAAGACAAACTAGATTGCTTAGCCCTAATTTCTTTAGGAAATTGGGCCAAAAATATGTTTTGAAGAGTTCCACTACTAATTCTAAGAACAAAAACATTTCAATGAAAGAAACTGATTGAAAATCTTAGAGGTTTTTTTTTTTGAAGGAGGGAAGGTCTGATTCATCTTTAGTAAAGAAGCAGCAGGCTTATTTACAGACTAGATACTACTTTCCTGTTACTCATACCCCACCTGTGAAGCTGCCATAGCATGCATCCTATCAACACTGTTAGCAGAAACAGTTACAGCTCCTAGGACACAAAACCTCCATTTCCAACAGTGTGCTGACTCTGCTGGGATGCAGAGGGAATAAACAGCACTTTCTCTTTTTTGTTTAAACTATCATCTTACTTTTTTTCAACTCTAAAGAGGTAAAAAGCTCTGAAAAAATCTCAGGTCCAAAGCTGCAAATATATATAGACACTGTTAGTCCCTTTTCATACTTCTGATTTCAATTTTAGGCATGCCAATGACCATCTGCCAGGCTGAGACCACTGGTTTTATTGATCAATAAAAGGGACAAAGTACAAAAGCATTTCTAAAATGTTGCCAAGCTAAATCTAGTCTTTTTTACTCATAAATACAGAGCTTTTTCTCTATTTTCTTCCCCCTGGGAAGACTCTATTGTTCTTCTAGATACTAGTTATCTTACAATAGAAATTTAAGTAAGCAATTAAGCATAAAAATCAACAGACCCTTTCTCTTATTTGGCAAATATCTTGAATGTGCAAACCACTTAGAGCAAATGGCGTTTATCCATCATTAGCATGTTGTGTATTTCCCAGTTTCTCCCACACTGTGATCATGAATGCCAGAGCAGCAGAGTCTCAGGTTATCTGCACTGTGCTGTGATGAAGAACATGAGGGCAGCTGATAAAGATCACTGCATTCATCTCTGCCAAGGAGATCAATGTCCCCTTGGGCTGATGCCTCCCCAGAATGCACCCAGGTTCAGGCACAACACCATCATGTATTTTACCACCTGTTTTAGCATAGAGTTTGGTCTGGACTTCAGTGAAAAGAATGTCTAAAATGAAGCTAAGTACTGCAGGAGCTGCTGTGGAAGAGATTTTGTATCCCACAAGTCTCTTAGAAGCGTGTTATCCAACGTGGCACCAGAAACACAGTGTGCTGACAGACATCCAGTACATCAATATTGCCATCACTGAGGCCAGAGCCATTCACTGAAGGCAGAGAGGCTTTAAGCAAGTTGAAAGAGAAGAACAACAGCATTTCATTTCTTGTGAGTGCTAAAGGAAGGAAAACCAGCAGCTGAGTAAGTTTAGTGTTGTAGCAAATATGAAAATATGTACAGATTACCACAACACACCATCATTGACATGAATGGGTAAGTGTCCTGTGGAGGGGAAAACACAGGTTAGATTAACAATTAAGAGAAACAACCTAAACTGTATTTAGTGAGGAGTTAGTTCCCTGAGTATTCTACTTGCTTCAGTTCCATTTACACAGATGTTCCTTCATTTTAGTAAGCAACTGTAGGCAACCTGTCCTTGCCTCATTTAGACTCAGTGGCTTTGTGTTTTCAGCTGAGTTCCTCCTTGCCTTCAAAGCCAGCTTTCCAGTTCCTCTGGCTACTAGCTCTGTGTGGTACCTGCTTGCAGGATAATTCCCATCAGCTTTTGTGGGACCCAAAGCTGGAAGACAGCAGGTGAAAAGCTGGTAACAATAAGCATTTGGCATTTTGTGAAAGCATGGATACCAAATTAATGAGAACTAGTTTACATAGCAGCAAAAGTTTACATAACATTATTTAAATGTTAGAATTTGGGAACAGAATCTCTAATATTTGCAGTTATTATAGTCCAAACAATACTAGTATTCCTTGGAAACAAACCAGAGGCAAGGCAGGATGGCCTCACTGCTTCACTACTATTATTAAATATCCAAATAAAAGAGCAGAGTAATATTTGCAAGTAGACAATATTCTGAATCCTTGCTTCTCTTCTTTAACCTCCCAAATTACTATTAACTATAATGAAAACAGACCTCTTTTAACAAATAAACCTCATTTTCTTTTCCACTAGATTACCTGTGCTTTTTATTTAGAGAAAGCTAAAAAAGGAAAAGAAGATCCCAGAAACAAGAACTCCACAAGGAATTATTTGTACCTAACTCCAGCCCTTTTCCTCCTCTACTTTTCTCAGTATGTGGGATAACAATGCAAGAAAAACCTTTTTAAAAGCTTCTGAAACAGGAACATTATGGTTTATTACTATTAGAGCACTAATTTTTTCCACACAAAGCTCTATTGACAGGAGCATGTTCACAAAGCAGTGCTGCTGAGCTGATTAAAAGATTTCTCTAAGTTCACAAAATGAACAGTACTGAGACATTCCAAGTTCTGTAAGACATTATTTCCATTCAGTTCCTCCAGTTCTTGACCAATCTCTCCAGCTGCCACACCTGGCTGTACTACACTGACTTTACACCTAGAACCTACTTGAGAAGTAGTTGTCCTTCCAGAAAAGAAATCTCAAGCTCTTCCAAGATGAAAGAACCACATGAGCTTCTAAATCTGCAGCTTCAAGTATAATCCATATTTGTTGCTCTTCGTCTCCAAACACACACAGTGATTTTCTGCTGCTTCCTAAACACACTATGATCAATCTAACAGCCAAGGGCAGGGAGGTTCATTATCCAAGCTGAATTAACACATGAAGGGCCATCACCTGAAAGAAGAAACTCCTTAGAAACATGAAGTACAACCAATCACTTTACCTTCAGCCATGTCAGGAAGCACTGGGGAACCACTGGTCCCAGAAGTGAGTGTCCTAGCCAGAACAGAAGGAAGTTTCCTCATGATGCACAACCTATAGGCAAAACAGAAGAATTTAGTGTCATTAAAACTAATGCCATGAAAATAATTTAGGATTTATTTATGGAATGGCACCAATTCCTTCAGAAACCAAATTCTTCATTTTTAGTGTCTGATTCTAAAAACTGAGCTATAAATACAGCAGTTCAAAGCCTCTCACACAGTCCAAATCAGCTAAGCCTGCTCTTCTCCTCCGTGGCTTAGTAGTGCTGCAACTCAAAACAAGCCTAAAGTGCAGGATATAATCCTCTTAGCTGTTCAGCAAGATGTAACAACTACAAAACCCTTCAGAGAGTGTAATCTGTCCAGCAATTCATAAGTGTTCAACCAGGTAGCAGCCAGTGAGCCTCTGCCAGGCAAGCAAAACTGTAGTAACACAAAAATACACAGAGGATCAGCAGGAGGAAAACACCTTGTGATAATTCTTGGTGTTATGCTGACATGGAACATGGATTGCCTGTCACTTCATTTTCTTCAGCTGAGACTGGAGTTTCAACTTGAAAATGAAAGAGGCAACTCCTCAAGCTCCAGTAGAAAAGTAGGGCCAGGTACACATCTCTCTCTATACATATCCCTCACATACACATTTACACATATGTATCATGTGCACACAAGCTTCCTCTCTTGTCAGGTACACCAGGAGTACTTTAAGAGAATAGAAGGGAACACTCACACAAAAAAACACCTCAGAAGCCAGGAGACTCTTGTATGCACCAGAGAGAGCATGAATTGCAATGGTGACAACTCTCTGTAACCAGTGCACCTCTTACACTCATGTCCCAGATGACTTCCCGCTCAACCCAGCCCACACCCCCGCAGGCTCTCATCGAGCTTGGTGCCACTCCAACGCGATGACAGACGCTCCCCACACAGACAGACCCCAGTGACAGTGCCAGGGCCAGACGCCATCCTTCCAAGCCACACTGCCAGTGGCGCAGCTGCAAGTTTTTGGGTGGCACGCCCTGACAGCGCCCCGACAAGCAACGCACCGAGGCCCAGCAGGGTTGGAACACCGGGGCACGGCACCCATCCCCGGGTAAGGCCCTGCCCCACCTCAGCAGCACCGCGGGGGCCGCGGCGGGAATCCGCTACCTCCTCCCCTCACGAAGTGGCGTGGCGTAGTTCCCGGCCCCGCCGCCGCGGTTATAGGCTAAGCGACACGGGGCCAGCCTTACCGAGTGGTCAGCATAGTGCTCGCCGCGCCGGGATCGGTAGATCGAAGTGTCAGCGGTGCTGCCGCTCGCCCAGCGCCTGTGGGGCCACGCCTGTCCCAGGCACGCGGTCCTCCACCACCATAGACTCGCGGCTCGCCTGGCCCAGAAAGGGCTCCGCGCACGGCCCTTCCACCGCGACGCTCTATGCGCTCGCCGCGCAGGGCTGCTTGCAGGCGGTTCCCTTAGCCTTTCCCGCTCCCCGGTGACTCCGGGCCTACCGGGCGGTATTGCACGGCACCGGCCTCCTGACAGGGACCGAGCCTTCCACACGGGGTAGGCCGCCGGCCCCTCTGTCTCGCTGTCCCTCTCAGGGGCGGACGTTGGGACTGCGGGGGAATATTAGGCGTCGGGCGGGCCCTGAGAGCAGACCCTGCCCACCGAGCTCTGCGTGGGGCTTGCTGTTAGTGAATACCGGCATTTTGGATTTGTTTTTTTAAATCCTCTGTTTTTCCACTGTGTCGTGAAGAGAATCCTCACTACAAGAAGGACATTGAGGTGCTGGAGCGTGTCCAGAGCAAAGCAATGAGGCTGTTGAAGGGTCTAGAGCACAGATCTTACGAGGAGCAGCTGAGGGAACTAGGGTTGTTTGGCCTGGAGAAGAGGAATCTCGGGGAGACCTTATTGCTTTCTGCAACTACCTGAAAGGAGGTTGTACTGAGGTGAGGATTAGTCTGTTCTCCCACGTAACAAGGGGGAACAGCCTCAAGTTGCTCTAGGGGAGGTTTAGGTTGGATATCAGGAAAAATCTCTTCACCAAAAAGAGTTGTCAAGCACTAGAAGAGGCTGCCGAGGGAAGTGGTGGAGTCACATCCCTGGAGGTATTGAAAAGACACATAGATGTGGCACCTGGGGACATGGTTTAGTGGTCAACTTGGCAGTGTTAGGTTAACAGCTGAACCTGATGATCTGAAAGGGCTTTTCCAACCAAAGATTTTAAGAGGGCAGGCTCAGAATTACTTTTATTACTAAGAACTGACCAACCTTAGAGCAGAGAGGACAGTCAGCCCAGGGCAGGGAGGCAGCTCCAGCTCTGCACAGAGGCATGGTAGAGCCATTAAGGATCCAGAACTAGCTGCTAAATGTGTAAGCACCTCTTGAGTGGCTTGTATAGAGGTGGCCAGGTGCAGCCTGTGGCTTTCACAATGACTACAATATATGTGGTTCTCACTGGTCATTTCAACTTGCTAGCAAAATGATGCTTGTAGGAGGTATAAGTTAGCAAGGAAATGGTTAAACATACAAAGACACCACTGAGAGTTGTGTGAGGACATGAGAAAACACATGTTCTAGCAAACAGTGAAAGCACTTAACCAGGTAATTCCTTATTTGCAAGAGTAACACCTGGTCAGTCTTTTTTTCTCTGCCACCTTCTGGATGATGAATTTCATCCAAATAAACTAAACTAAGGTTATGTGAATTGAAAAATAAGACTCCTGTCTTTTTTATATGAGACTCTGACTGCATTTTACTGTGGACTAAGCAGTTCTCCTTCCCTCTTTCATTTATTATAAACAGAGAACCTTTGAGGCATGAGAGAGGCATTCCTATAGGAATTTAAGGACTCTTCCTCGCAAAGGAGGAAATAAAAAATTAAAACAGGAGAAGTAAAGAGAGTTTGATTAGTTGAGCAGTAAAAAAAAGACAACTGGTACCCACTTTGAGCCATTCCATTCAGCCTCCAGGAAATTTAGATGCAAATAAAAATATGCTATCAGTGCAAGTCCACCTGAGATCCCAGAACTCTCTGAATAAATTGTTCAGGTGCATTGTTCAGTTCTTGAGGAACTAGCATGGCTCTTTCCTGTAGCTTGAGACTAGACAATCTCCATCTCTACAGAGGATGTGGGGAAAACTTCCTCAGTCAGATCTGTGGTGCTCTGTTTGTTTTTGTTAATAGCAGTTCCTGTTGCATGAGAAAAAAAAAGAAACTGCTGCTGGCTCTTTTGCAGAACATTTTCTGTTTCTCCACTTACAAACGAGATTTAGGAAGGAGACAAAATGAGAATAAGAGGAAAAATGCACAGAATCTTTTTAGATAACACTAACCATTCTCCCCCTTCAAACACCAAGTTTCTCCCTGTGGAAATGCAGGTAGAGTCCCAGTCAGCAGGTTGTGCAGTGCAGAGCTCATTAGAGCAGGTTATTTCAACATTGGTTGATCTTAAATGGTTTTGCTAACCACTTTACAGCATGCACATTTACATAATTTGTGGGAAACTTGATCCTTTTCAGGAGATATACCCTTGGGGAGTGTGCAAACAAGCAGGCTGACCACTCCGGGATAAAATCTGAGCCCAAACCTGCTCAAAGACAAACAGAGCTGAAATAAAAGGAAGAAGCTGTGAAGTACAAGCCCAGCACTCTGAGTCACTCACAAAACTTGAGTTTTTTTAGAACCTTTTTGCAAAATATTACCATTCTTATTTTTCTTACTTGCTCTGAAAAAAAAATACCTCTAGTACTATCTAACTAAAGCATTGCAGCATAATCTCTGAGATCTAGGTATCTTCATTAGATATTTTCCTTTTATTATCTGTATTTCTTATTGTTTCATGAAACTGTTTTTGATCCTTTGGGAATAAACAGATTTTTCTTCTGCCTTGTGGATTTGAAAGCTAACTCCCATTAATTTCTCACTGGGGTGACACTATCAGCATATTTCTGAGCAAGTTAAAGCAGGACTTGCAAGAACAGTCTAGGTAGAAAATGCTTTTTTTGCTGAAACTTCAATTTCTAAAAATCATATGACTTCTCTGACTTGAGAATGAAAGAAACCAGGCACTTTCTGCTCTTACACAAGTACATTTCCTGTCAGCATGACTTCCTCATTGTGAAATGCAAAACAAGAGGAGTTGACACAACACAAACACTGCTAATTCTTTCACAGAGAAAGTAGTCCTCATTTCTCATGCCAGTCAGGTCATTTATAGGGATTGTAAAAATCTGTGTTCATTAAATGTATGTAGTTAGGTTAAGTCTATTCTTGCTAGTTTATTCAGATTGAGTTTCCCTTCCTAAAGGATTTCCAGATCTATAACTCATGAAACAAATCTTTTCTACTACTGGCCACTGGCTGTTGCTTTGTGTTCTGAAAATGCTTCTGCTCTTTGGCCATCTCCATTTTTGCTCCAATAGAGTGTAAACTGAGCCAGTTAGGGTGTTGGCATAAATCCTAAATTATGCTTCCAAGACTCTAGGCACTTTCCACTGTGTGCCAAAGGGTTTTCTTGGCTAGCACCAGCTTCATACAATTCTCTTGAAGAATCACATTCCATCCTGGCCTATCTGTCTAAATGAAGGTGACCCTTGTAAGTTAGTTGTTACACTGAAAAAGAGTGTGAATGTTGTTGAGAGTGTTTGGGAACCCAAGTTTCTAGAATTGTTCCCATTATTCTTCCCATATCCCAAATCACTCTTAAAACAAGTCAGATGAAGCTAGATGTAAAATGAAGAGCTCCTTTACAGTACCTGAGAAAGGACATGATGGTTGTGATGGTAAGGGTGATAAGAAAGCTGTAAGTACATCAAAGAATGAACACCTCTTCTCTAGGTGGCCTGGCTGGTAGCTTCACGATCCAGTTCCCCTTCTGGGGGCACAGATCTACATCTGTAGGTAACGTTCCGAGGAACAGCTGGGCTGAGGATAATCTCTTCACCCTTTCCTACTCCAAAGCTATTTTGGGGAGTTTATCCAAATTGAATTTCTTCATTACACCCACTTCTCCCCGCGGGGAGCTGGAGGGGTTCCCCTCAGCCCCGGGCCCGCCATCGTCCCCTCCCCAGACCGCTGAGGGAGAGCGGGCAGCCTCTCTCCCCGCGCCTTGCAGGGCCGCCCCGCTCTGCTAGGGGGCGCCACCGCGAGGGAGGCGCCGAGTCACGAGACATGCCGCACCAGCTGTTGCTGGCAGGCTGAGGCAAGATTCCGGGGAGGGGCGCTATCATTGGCTGAGGCTAGCACCACAAGCGCCATCATTGGATCGCGTCCGAGGAGAGGCGGGGCGCCGGCGTCTATAAATTAGGAGCCCGGCGCTGTCGGTTGGTTTACTTGGAGTCGGGGACACCGCAGGAGGAGGGTAACGTCACTTATCTACTCAACGCCGCCGGGACATGCTCGCAGCCTGACTGACCGCAGGTGGCCGCCGCGCCCGGGACACGAATGAAGAAGCAGTTGCTCCTCCTGTTCACACATCGGGGACTCGTCAGCCGAGGGGGCCGCAGGGGGAAACGCCGTCGAAAATGGCTTCGTTTAGCATCCGCGCAGCGCGGCCTGAGGACTGCTCCGATCTGCTGCGACTGATCAAGGTGCGCGGCTGGAGGAGCGGAGGGAGGGCGGCGGTGGTGGGAACAGATCTGGAGCTTTGAGCGGGGAGGAGAGGGGGGAACTTCTGCACTTGTGAGGAAAAACAAGCTCTTGCGCAAGAAGGAGGGGGAGCGGCCAACAGGGAAGCGGCAGTTGGGCTGCGGGGAAAGTCCCCTTACGTGTCCTTCTCTTGCAGGAGCTAGCGAAATACGAAGACATGGAGGATCAAGTGGTGCTAACTGAGAAAGGTATAAAAACAGCATCTACTCATCGGGTTGGCAACCTCGTGGTAGTTCTGTAGCTCAGGTGCCGATTTATTCTGCTTTTCTAGAACTGCTTGAGGACGGTTTTGGCGAGCACCCTTTCTACCACTGTCTGGTTGCAGAAGTGCCGAAAGAACAGTGGTCGTCTGAAGGTGAGCCTTCCTAATACTTAAAACTTCCTACTTACTTTTGAGTGGCTAAATATGCCAGAAGCATCTTAATGTTACTGATTATACATAAGGTTCCACCAGTGAACTGGGGTAGGAGGAGTAGGTTAACTGTTATATGCAGTAACATAGAGTGCTCTTCTGCTGAAGTAGTTGCTATTCCTGGAGGCGTGGGAAGATCAGGTATAACGTAATGTGCTTGACTCCAATTAATGAAATGGCTTTTCTTGTATGACCCTGACTTACCTTGATGTAATCCTGTTGAATCACATTTTTTTCTTTAATTTGTCCCCAATCTTCAGGTTACAGTCTCTAGCTTCGCCATGTACATGGCCCTTCTGTGTACATGGATGGGCGGGGAGGTAACTAAAAGATCCGTTACACAATAAAGTAGATGATCATAATATGAGGTAAGGTCTTCAGGGACAAGTGCTATTCCCAACCATTTACCAAAGACACAGTAGATCAGAAACCTGTTTGCACTCTTCTCTTACAGCATGTGCAGAGTGTTACAGCACATTAAAATAGTCAAAAGTTTAGGTTTAATGGGCTGCTGTTGGAAGAGTTGGTTGCTCTTCCATGTTGAGCCACAGAATTAGAGTTGAGGATGAAGATTTACTTACTTTGACTTTATGGTGCTGATAGTAAAGAAAACAGTGTGGTACTCCAGGTGGAAGCATAAGTTGAGGAGCTGGAAATGCTGCTATAAAGAGTGGCCTGTGAGCGTGCCTTCTCACACAGTATAGCTACTGAGGAATATACATGGAAACATCTGTGTTTAGTGTTAAGCCTACTTTACTTGCTCAGGAAGCAGAGTTGAGGCAACCCATCTAGATTGTGAACTGCTGTGTAGTTTTTAGTTGTAATCCAGAATGGAAATACTGATAAATGATTAGGGGATGCATCTGTTTATACAAAGAAAGCCTTGTGTTCAGCACTTACTTACCCTAAAAAACACTACTGTAGTATGACAAGGGCAATTTTTCCTCTATTAGGTTGATCAAAGTTTGTCAGAACTGGATTTTTCAGTTGTGTGCTTCCTTGCAAACTTCATTCTTAATTTTAACCTAGTAGTAAATGTCTGCATGTTACAGAAAATCTGTATGTTTAAACATGCTTATAAGACTTAACACTTTGCCTTTTTGAATTTGGACTGGCTGAAGTTACACCCTTTTGTTTCAGAACACAGCATTGTGGGCTTTGCCATGTACTACTTCACTTATGATCCATGGATTGGAAAACTGCTGTATCTTGAAGATTTCTATGTGATGGCTGAGTATAGAGGTGTGTGTTACAGAATTAGACTAGTTGCTTCCTGTAGGGCTGCTTTAAAATGAAAACTTAAGTTTATTTTATTGTGTTTCCTTTTTTTAGGATTGGGCATTGGGTCAGAAATTCTGAAGAACTTGAGTCAGGTATGTTAAAGAAGCAGAACTGAAGACACATGGCAAGGTAGTATTCTTGCTCTTTTGTTACCTGCATGAGAGCTTCTCCTCCAGCACTGCTCAGAATTAGAGGAGGTGACAGGACAGGTGGCTTAAAACATTGTCTAGAGCCTGTTAAACAGTGACAAGTGCTGAGGTAACTCAGCAGAATGAACTTGATGACTTCTGGTGATGCATACTTAGTTACTGAGTAGTCCTGCCAGTTCTTCCTAGGCTTATGATGTGGGGCTCTTGGTGGAAACCTGTTGTGCTGGGCCCTTTTTCAGGTGGCTGTCAAGTGTCGCTGCAGCAGCATGCACTTCCTGGTAGCAGAGTGGAATGAACCCTCCATCAGCTTCTACAAGAGAAGAGGTGCTTCTGATCTGTCCACTGAGGAGGGCTGGAGGCTCTTCAAAATTGACAAGGAGTATCTCTTGAAGATGGCAACAGAAGAGTGAGAGATTCATTCCGGCAAATAAATTCTTCTGTGCATACATGTGCTTTCTGAATAAACTCCTCCTTGCTTTCTGTGTACAGTTTGTAGTGGAATAAAGTAGTGTGGATGCTAATACTGAAACTGCTCTGCAGGTGTGGTGATAGAGGAATTGGTACTGTGAGCTGGAGGCAGCTGTCAAGTTGTGTATGTGCTCATGTGCATCCTTTACCAGTGTGGGCTTGTAATCTTTGTATATGGAAACTTCATTCTTGTAAGTGTCATTCAAATGTGTACAATGTACACACTGGTAGGGTTTGGTTTAATTATTGCCTTTTTCTAAAAATAAATAGTGTTTTTACTTCATGGCAGTAGTTTTGGCTTTAATTCTCATATGATGGTTTTGGGTTATCTCTCATGCAAACGAATAAAAGACTTTTCACCCAAACATTTTCATGAGTGAATCAGAATTTACTACCCTCTCAGGAAGGTAAAAAGTGCACTGGGGTGCTTGCAGGACCCAGGGGGGAGGTTCTGGGAACTAGAGCTGGAAGTGCAAGAGTCTAGCAGCTTTTGCTGAGCATCAGTGTGTTTTATCTTCTCACTGGTGAAGCTGCACTAACTTCACTGGGTAACTGTGTAAGCTCCAGTAACCTACTTGTGTGTCTCAGTCCTACTGGAATCTGGTATCAAGGTTTAGGGCTGGGCAAGCCACTAAGTGAGTGATAGAAGCTCTTTACTAACCCCATTCCCTTCCCAAAGAAAAAGGGAGTAAGGGAGAGAGACTTAGGGTTTGGGAAAGAAAAGTAAAACTACTTAAAATAACAGTAAATTCCATCACTGTCAGCACTGATGCTGTGGCAGGCACTGGGGAAGTCCTAGACTGCGCTTGGTGGCAGACAGGAACTGGATATGGAGTGAAGGAAGAATGGACAGAGTCCTCCTTGGACACTAGCCATTAAAGAAGAGAGCTTGACCCTCATGATAGCTCAGCTTTATAACCAAATATGAAGTCTATAGGATGGAATACCTAGTTGGTTAGTTTAGGGTCACTTGTCTGCTTCTCCCACAGGCGTGGCGTTTTTACCCTGCACCCCAATGCAGCATGTAAGCTGTAGCAGTGACCTTGGTCTGCATACCAATCCTTGGTACTAACAAGAAACAGCAAACACCCTGTGAAAAGCTGCTGTTAACTTCAGAGAGTGCAGTTACTTAGAATTCTAACACTGAGCTGAAAAGTAAAATCACTGAAGAGCAGGAGTTCTGTTCTAACTCCAAGTAGGACATCTGCTTTGGAGTTATCTTCAGCTGTGTCAGTCCAGAAGGTGCTTACTACTACCAGAGCGATTTCAGAATGTTTTTGTTTTCAAAGTAACAGTTGATTAGGTATCTAGGCCAGACCTACTTCAGTCTCAGGCCCCAGACTGCTGCAGCACAACAAGGCTATCAAAGCTGCATGACAAAATGGAACAAGCTAACTAATTAGGCATTATAATTAGGAAAGTAAGCAGCTTAGTCAAATTTGCAATCAATTGAGAAGTGTTTATCATATCTTGTTCAACTCTTCTGCCAATGCAGTTTACCACTGCACTTCCTAAATGAACTCTGCTGGAATAGATTCTCAGGGAGCCACAGAAAACAAAGGAGGCAGAGCTAAATGAGAAGGCCTTTTTTAGCCAACTGTGATCATTTTAAACATTCCCACATGAAAGCAAAGACAAGGACTAACATTTTGGATGTGAATTTACTAAGAGGTGAGGAAGGGTTTTTTTAAAGCAGGTAGAAATATTCTCACAGTAATGGTAAGAATCCAGCAGAGTGCTGTGGTAATGCCATGGCTCAAGAAAAGATTGATTTTTAATACCTTCAGTAACTTTTTCTCGAGCTACCAGGAGACCAAAGTGACTCTCTACAATCAAGACATACAGCAGAACAGCTTCTGTGAGTTTAGACATGGGAGAAGCCATGATCAGGGCCAAGCAATAACATTAGGCTCTGAGCTGGTCACTGGCATTACCCTAGCAGGAATCCATCACAGCACAAGACTCATCACCTGCAAGTTCTCCTCATGCCAAGCTAGCCAGCAGAAGGCTTTTCAGTTGTAGCATTTCCACCTTGCCATCTGCTGAGGATGGAAAGGTGGCCTTGGGCAAACTTGTGAGCAGAGGGACACAACAGAGGGCTGTACCCAGCTGCAAGAAGGAGCCCTGGGCTCACTGCCCTCTCTCTGCTTGGTGTTCCCCCGCTTGCAGGCTCCTGCACAAAGAGCCCAGCTGTAGCCATAGCGACAGGGTGGAAGGAGGCTATTTTGTCTACATGATTTGAGTTAAAACAGAATATATGCAAGAAAAACAACCCTTCCCCCTCCTCTTCCTCCATTTAAAGAGGCTTTGCTTTCAAGAAGCCAATGCAAACTTTTCCCCCAGAGAAGAAAAAAAAGTGCTTTAATGCTCTCCTGCACTGGTGTTTTGTCTTGGGAGCCTTGCCGTCCTGGAATCTGGCCAGCTGAGGGGAGGTCTCAGTGCTGCAGCTGCAGGGAAAACACCAGCTCCAGCTGGAGCAGGGACTTGGGGAAACCATTGTGTAACTCCCCAGCACACAGTGTTACCTGGGGCTAGAGGCTAGCACAGAGATGAAGCTTCATGCCTCCCTTTCTTTGAGCTGAGCAGACAGCTCATGTCCTTCAGCTTGCACAAGGTTTAACTAATTCAGCTCACATAACAGCCTGGCCTCTGCCCTGTTGTTTTGCTGGCCCTGGCAGGGAGTGCTTAAATGCTTTGGGTTTGTTTTTTTTCTGAGCTCAGGTTTCAGAGAAGTGGCCACAATTCAGACAGATAAAGGCATTAACTGCTGTCTGAAATAAACCAACACACAACTAGCCTGCCTGCTGCTAATGTTTAATCTCACTGCAAACTCAAAGCAGGCCCTCACTTCACCAGCCAGGCACAACTCTTCTTGTTTAGTCTGCAGGAAAGGAAGCTTAGGGGAGATCCCAGCACTTTCTACAATTACCTGAGATTGTAGCAAGGCAGGCACTGTGACTTTTTCTGCCATCAATCAGAAATGTTTACCATGGTTAGTAACAGAGTAAAGCATAGGTACACACCTCTACTAAAAATAGCTGTGCATGTGGGAAATTCCATCTTCAAACCAGTTCTGGTTTCATTTCACAGATCTAGTGGGAGTCAAAGCACGAGATAAGCAGCCCCAGGGGAGAATTAGCTGGTGAGGATGAAAAACAAACGTCAGTGGCAGAAATTCCTCTAAGGTTAAATAGTTTTGATTATTTGCATTTGGACCTTTTGAGTATTTCTGTTGTGAGCTGGTCACTTTTTTACTCAAAAGCAAAAGGCCTCTCCATTTGCTTGAGCTGTTTTGGTGCTTTGGGAAGACAAAAATCAAGAGTCTGTCCCCTCACAAGGCTGCTGTACAGCTTCACATCTACCAAATCACCTCTCAGGAGCCCACCAGGGAGAGAAGGGACATGAACACATCAAATTCCTACTAGAAACCTTCCTCCACCTGGGGGAAAAAAGGATGACAGAGACAGTAACTTTCCACCTGGAAGCCCAGCAGTGTTTCCAAGCAAGCTGGCTGTTGCAGCAGTGTTTTCAAAACAGGCTGGCACAAGTGCAAGGTGAGTTTTTTCCAAAGCTCATTACTCTAATTAGGCTTCCAGATACCACTGCAAAGGTACCTTTGAACAGTCTTCCTTTAATTGCTCTCATGATGAGCAAACTCCAGGCTGGGCTCATGATAATCTCCCTGAACTTCCACACTTCACCTGTTTCAGTCATTGACAGAAAAAAACAGGAGACAACAAAAGGACTCATAGTTTTGGTCTTATGCTCTCATGCCTTTTGCAATCAGTTCAGAGGGTAGAATTTGGGGATGCTGCTCAGCCAACTCCCTACCATGGACTAACATGGATGTACAAGAACCTTTCCCAACACAGAGCCAGAATATGTTTTAGCCACAGCACAGAGCTATAGCTTTGCCCCTTGGGCAGAAGATGGAAAGCCAAGAAGAGGCAAGAGGAAGGGCAATAACATCAAGGGAAATAGTTTAGGCTTCATTCTTTCCAAGCAAATGTAATCAGTAGAAACCAGAAGACTCTTACTTTGTAAAATGAGAAGTCTCAGAGTTAAACTCCTGGGATACATAATAATTTCTGGATTAGTTCTACCTCCCATTGATCTCATTAGCTGTAACTCAATGGATAACCAAGCACTGGATTTAGTGATGTAGGAGCAGGAGTGATTTGTTGCTGAATAGGAACACATAGAACTGGGAGAGAGAAACAGCAACAAGCGCTAGCATCAAATAAACAACACTATATTGATGCAATATAAACCAAACTAAAACTAACTGCAAATTCAAGGGCCAGGGGCAGTCAGTACATGCTGTTCCTTAGCCCCACAAGGAAGCACACCCTTTTTATGTAACTACCTATCTCTGAAAGCTAGCAGACTGAAAAAGCTGATAGAACAAAGTCCACTGCATTACGAAGTATAGCTGCTGCAAATGACAGTGAAGTGAGGACAAGGTTAAAGAGTACGAGAGGGGGGAAAAACACAAAACAAAACACTTTTCATAAGCAAATACTCAAGATTTATAGGCCTCAGTTGATTGCTTTCTCAGCACAGGGAAGTAATAAAATGATCCCTCATTTCCATGATGAATTTGCCATCATCAAGATTTGACAGAAATTTGATTAGAGAAGTCCTGTGAGGAATCAGAATCCCAAAGCTCCTTCCTTGCCTTTTGGGCTTGACGTCAGCAAGCTATTTTCTTCTGCTCTTAAAAGTCAAAGCACTTTTGACCCCTGTAGTTCAACTTACTTGGACATTCCTGCGTCACTCCAGGCAGGATTGGGTTTGCCTCTAGGCACCCAGAGCCATGTGCCTCTCCAGCAGGGTTCAGGCAGCTAGGGCTGCCCTTATACACCTTTACATCTGGTTTCTCAACTACGGTATTTTCTGGAATAAGCACAGGACTGCCAAACCAAAAATGTCCTCCTAACACAGGTCTAAAAGCAAGAAGTGTTTGTGAGGTGTAGGGGAGGACAAAGATCAGGCCCTGAACACAGCATGTTCTGAGCTTAGAGCCTTGTGGCCTGAGGTACATAAGTTCTTCACGTTACACCTTAGCTTCCCCACCAGGAACCTAAAATCATTGGGTTTTTTGCTCTCATAGTTCTGTTACTTCTGTGTATGAGTCACCAGCTAGCCCAGGGCTGAGTGCTACACCACTGCTCTAACATTCCTCAAACCAGAGTCTCCTTAGTTGCCTAACTTCATCTACAAAGAGAAGAATGTAAAATCAATAATGCTAAAAGGCAACCAGTAAATATCTGGCTTTTTAAAGAGTTTGAGAAATCAAAAAGGATGCTTTGAGTTACCTCTTTTGTGTACAAGCTAAGACTTCTTTCCCTTTACTGTCTTCTTCTTGGTCAAAACATGGTTGCTGGTGTTAGCATCTGTGTGTTTTGCTCTCTCATACATGGATAGATTGTACTGATCTCACTCCATCAAGGCAAGAGTGCAGCCAAAGGTTGTTTGGCCCCAGGGACGTGTCCTTGTACAGTTGGATGCTGTGCAAAAGCTGCTAAATGGCAGAGGACTCCAATATGATGTATGAATTGGCTTGCCTGCTCTTTTGGCAGAGAGCAAGGAGAGCCAAGCAGATGCACATTTCCTTCTTCCATCAGCCAGCAACAGCTGAACTTGGAGGTGAGCACAGAAGGGAGAAACAAAACAAACTGTGCCTCACTCATCTCCCAGCAGACCACAGACAGGAAAGTAAGTCCTTTGCTGCTGCTAACAGCCAAGTTTTCCTCCAGCATCTTCATTGACTTTAGCATAGGAGGGAGGGTTGTGCTGAGCCCCAAAGCTGTGTGAGCTTGCCAGCAAGGCTGCAGTGTAAGCAGCACACGCCGGGGGGGCTGAGGCTGACTCACTCCCAGCTCCTGACGCCATTCCTCAGCTCGGGCAGGAGATGGAAACTGAGCCAAGCCTGGCACACCATAGTAAACAGAGTCCTTTTGGGCTCTTACCAGCCCCTTTCTACTTCAGGCACTTGGTAAACAATGTTTTGAAGACAGAAGATCAAAAACCCCCCACGGGTGTAGCTCCTCAGTAAACAGAAAGATGACTTCAGGCTGTGTGGAGTGGGAAAGGTTTTTCAGTCTCTTGAACCGAGGTTACCTTTCTGATTCACAGCATGAATGAGCACTGAGTGGGTGCATACAAGAGAGCTGTACGAAGCAGGAAATGGCTCTTTCAGGTCTCTCTCCAAAAGGAAGTGAGTCTGAAGCTTGCTAAATTTACAGAGAGGACATTCGTGAACTTAAAT